>VDFB02042007.1:0-32585 GCA_007258455.2 Sequoia sempervirens
TGGTCTTGAACCTAATCTTGTTGTATTTACCCAATCAATCAAAGTCAATAAGTCAATTATAAGTCATCCTTGTGTTGATCTAGGGATATTTCATTCCCCGCAATGAAAACACTATCATCATCAATCAATCAATCAATTATTCATCAGTTTATAGCTTGACAGGGGCAATACCTTGTTTTTTTTCGTATCATTTGTGCATGCTTGCTTCATTGCTTGTGTGTGTTATCATTTTTTTCTTGAATTTACATAAAATCCAACTTATTCTAGCTAATATTCATATATTGTATCTAGACAAGGTTGTATTACATTGAGGCACAAGACAAATCGTCACCTTGGTCCTTATACCTTGATACATAAGGTCTAGTGCTAAATCAAACATCATGGTTGCTCACTTTCATTGCAACATAATACATCCTTCACTTCCTCTATCCATTCCTTCATCTTTTGTTCTTGACCCATCCCTTTCATTTTGAGAGACTACCCATGTTTGTCCAACCCGCTTGTCCTCTCGAGGGGGCATCATCATTCAATCATCCTATCTTTCTATCATTATCCATTTTCCTCTATATGTATCTTAGCTTCTTTGAAATGATGTTACTCGACACAAATCTCACATCTCAAACATAATCTCAAAGAGGGGTAAAATGTAGACACCTAAAAATGTCCTCTCACAACACCTTGTCACAACACTACATCATTTAGACATCTTGTAGAATGTTTTTCCCTAGGTACCCATGTCATCATCTAATTAGTTAAATAAATATTATTTATTTGACTAATTTCATTTATTCCCTTCCTATGCATAATCCATCCATTTCTCTAATGTTAATTAAATAATTTATGGTATTTAATTAATTAAATCATTTCTATTAATTCTTCTAATGTTAATTAAATAATTTATATTATTTAATTAATGAAATCATAAATTAAATAAATCAAATATTTATTTAATTGATAAAATATTAAAAGGATATTCTCACTTTCTTTCCAGAATCTAAACTCTTGTGTATCTAATTAATTTATTTAATTAGATAATTCATCAATTATCCTTCTCATCTTTTTCAAGATTTATTTCCTTTAAAAGAGAAAATGAAAATCTTTCTATCTTTTTAAAATCTTCTCATCTTGTTGTTTTTCCTCTTTTGTCAAAAATCAAATCCTTATCGAATCTTGTCAAATCTTATCTCCATCCACATCAAGGCTCTATAAATACGGCCTCACACAATCTATTTGGGAGGGTTGATTCTTAAGTATCCTTACTCTATCAAAATCATCCTTTAGTCTTACATCTATCTCTATCATTCTCCATTTGTCATTTTCATTAGGTCATTATGTTGCATTGGTGAGCAACTGACTGTGCATTTCTCCCATTATCAATCCTTCAAGAATCGCATTCTCATGCGAGGGTGGAAAACAATGGAGATAAAATATTGGTTTAGCGGTTTGGTTTCCACGTCATTTGTTGATGGCGGAACATGTGCATACATACTCCTTGTACTGGGTTAGGATTTGATACTGCTTTCTATTTTTGTTTTATGTTTGATTTTCCCCTAATTACAATTACTTGATTTGGGGATATGGTTATGGATTGGGGATAGCGGACATGGTTTATGGTTAGGAGGGTTAGGTTATACTATAAAATAGACAAGTTATCATCATGAATAGGATTAGGAGTTGGGGTCCCAGTAGTAGTGTTAGGGTTAGGGTTGGGTTTAATGGCCTGGGAGCTTAGGATTAGGGTTAGGGTTAGGGTTGGGGTTAGGGTTGGGATATGGAAGGATTAGGGTTAGGGTTTATAAATGGGAGGGTTATCATTTGGGGTTAGTGTTTGGGTTGGGGTTAGGGGTTGGTGGGATTAGGATTAGGGTTAAATTAGGGTTTAGGAGGTTGGTTAGGTGGAATTGGGATGGGATTTATGTGACACAACCCTAACCCTAATCCTAACCTTAACCCTAATTCTAACCCTAACCATAACTCTAACCTTAACCCTAACACTCACCCTAGCCATAATCCCTATTTGTGATGATAACCCTAATCCATATTCATGATGATAAACCTAACCCTAACCACAACCATGTAGCACTAACCCTTACCCTAATCCTATTTGTGATGATAAACCTAATCCTAACCATAACCATAACCCTAACCCTAACCCTAATCCCTATTTGTGATGATAACCCCAACCCTAATCCTAATTTTAACTCTAACCCTAACCAAATTGAACCCTTACTATAATTGAACACTCACCCTAATTGAAACCAAGCCCTATTTTAACCCTACTCATAACCATATATTTAATTCCAATTATAACCCTAACCCTAATTCTATTTATAAAACTAATGATAACTATATTTTGGAATTCATAATCTTATTTTAAGACTAACACTAACTTTATTTAAGATTTAACCCTAAGAAGTTAACCCTAATTAAACACTAACCCTAACATTATTTGAATGTTAACCATAGTTTAACACTAACACTAACTCAAAGGTTTTTCCCTAATTAAACCCTATTTTAACCTTTACCGGGCTAATCCTAATTAAACTTGAACCTCAACCCTAATAAAAGTTTGAACCTAACCATGTTTGACCCCCAACCATAACTTATATTAAATTTTTATATTAAATAAACTAAAATATTATTATTTATCTAATAATATAATAAAATAATATTGTGTTGTGCCATGATGACTACTAGCTTATCTATCTTAATATATTAATCTATATATTATATGTCGAGAGGTATCATTTTTGAGGTGTATTTTTTCATTAGTTATAGATTAATATATTAAGATAAATAAGCTAGTTATTAGATCACAATGTGTGAGATCATATAACCATACATAATAGTGAAATTACAATAATATAGTATATGTCATTTATTTTGATCTTAATAGAGAAAGCAAATAAGAGAATACAAATTGCAAAACAAAAAAGATGAAAACATATTCTTTTTCACATTTAAAATAATATCTCAAATGAAAATAAAATCAATAACTTAATATCTAAAACTTATTTTATTTTTAAATGTGTTTTTCTTTAAGAAAATATATTATCTATTCAATTGTCTAAATGTATATGTAAATTTATTTATTAATATGTTAGAGAGTATGTGTTTGTGCATGTTGCATGTTGTGAGATTAAATAGACATAAGAAGGTTAAAAAAATAAGAGAATACAAATTGTAAAACAAAAAAGATGAAAACATATTCTTTTTCACATTTAAAATAATATCTCAAATGAAAATAAAATAAAATAATTCTGATATCTAAAACTATTTTAAAATTAGACACAAGATAAGTTAAAAAAAATAAGAGAATACAAATTGCAAAACAAAAAAGATGAAAACGTATTCTTTTTCACATTTAAAATAATATCTCAAATGAAAATAAAATCAATAACTTGATATCTAAGACTTATTTTATTTTTAAATGTGTTTTTCTTTAAAAAAAATTATTATCTATTCAATTGTCTAAATGTATATGTAAATTTATTTATTAATATGTTAGAGAGTATGTGTTTGTGCATGTTGCATGTTGTGGGATTAAATAGACATAAGAGGGTTAAAAAAATAAGAGAATACAAATTGCAAAACAAAAAAGATGAAAACATATTCTTTTTCACATTTAAAATAATATCTCAAATGAAAATAAAATCAATAACTTGACATCTAAAACTTATTTTAAATAGACATAAGAGGGTTAAGAAAATAAGAGAATACAAATTGAATAACTTGATATCTAAAACTTATTTTAAATAGACATAAGAGGGTTAAAAAAATAAGAGAATACAAATTGCAAAACAAAAAAGATGAAAACATATTCTTTTTCACATTTAAAATAATATCTCAAATGAAAATAAAATCAATAACTTGATATCTAAAACTTATTTTATTTTTAAATGTGTTTTTCTTTAAAAAAATTTACTATCTATTCAATTGTCTAAATGTATATGTAAATTTATTTATTAATATGTTAGAGAGTATGTGTTTGTGCATGTTGCATGTTGTGGGATTAAATAGACATAAGAGGGTTAAAAAAATAAGAGAATACAAATTGCAAAACAAAAAAATGAAACATATTCTTTTTCACATTTAAAATAATATCTCAAATGAAAATAAAATCAATAACTTGATATCTAAAACTTTTTTTAAATAGACATAAGAGGGTTAAGAAAATAAGAGAATACAAATTGCAAAACAAAAAGGATGAAAACATATTTTTTGCACATTTAAAATAATATCTCAAATGAAAATAAAATCAATAACTTGATATCTAAAACTTATTTTATTTTTAAATGTGTTTTTCTTTTAAAAAAAATTATTATCTATTCAATTGTCTAAATGTATATGTAAATTTATTTATTAATATGTTAGAGAGTATGTGTTTGTGCATGTTTCATGTTGTGGGATTAAATAGACATAAGAGGGTTAAAAAAATAAGAGAATACAAATTGCAAAACAAAAAAGATGAAAACATATTCTTTTTCACATTTAAAATAATATCTCAAATGAAAATAAAATCAATAACTTGATATCTAAAACTTATTTTAAATAGACATAAGAGGGTTAAAAAAATAAGAGAATACAAATTGCAAAACAAAAAAGATGAAAACATATTCTTTTTCACATTTAAAATAATATCTCAAATGAAAATAAAATCAATAGCTTGATATCTAAAACTTATTTTATTTTTAAATGTGTTTTTCTTTAAAAAAATTTATTATCTATTCAATTGTCTAAATGTATATGTAAATTTATTTATTAATATGTTAGAGAGTATGTGTTTGTGCATGTTAGCATGTTGTGGGATTAAATAGACATAAGAGGGTTAAAAAAATAAGAGAATACAAATTGCAAAACAAAAAAGATGAAAACATATTTTTTTCACATTTAAAATAATATCTCAAATGAAAATAAAATCAATAACTTGATATCTAAAACTTATTTTAAATAGACATAAGAGGGTTAAAAAAAATAAGAGAATACAAATTGCAAACAAAAAAGATGAAAACATATTCTTTTTCACATTTAAAATAATATCTCAAATGAAAATAAAATCAATAACTTGATATCTAAAACTTATTTTATTTTTAAATGTGTTTTTCTTTAAAAAATTTACTTCATCTATTCAATTGTTAAATGTATATGTAAATTTATTTATTAATATGTTAGAGAGTATGTGTGTTTCATGCATGTTGCATGTTGTGGGATTATATAGACATAAGAGGGTTAAAAATAAGAGAATACAAATTGCAAAAAAAAAAACGAAACATATTCTTTTTCACATTTAAAATAATATCTCAAATGAAAATAAAATCAATAACTTGATATCTAAAACTTTTTTTAAATAGACATAAGAGGGTTAAGAAAATAAGAGAATACAAATTGCAAAACAAAAAAGATGAAAACATATTTTTTTCACATTTAAAATAATATCTCAAATGAAAATAAAATCAATAACTTGATATCTAAAACTTATTTTATTTTTAAATGTGTTTTTCTTTTAAAAAAAATTATTATCTATTCAATTGTCTAAATGTATATGTAAATTTATTTATTAATATGTTAGAGAGTATGTGTTTGTGCATGTTTCATGTTGTGGGATTAAATAGACATAAGAGGGTTAAAAAAATAAGAGAATACAAATTGCAAAACAAAAAAGATGAAAACATATTCTTTTTCACATTTAAAATAAGATCTCAAATGAAAATAAAATCAATAACTTGATATCTAAAACTTATTTTAAATAGACATAAGAGGGTTAAAAAAATAAGAGAATACAAATTGCAAAACAAAAAAGATGAAAACATATTCTTTTTCACATTTAAAATAATATCTCAAATGAAAATAAAATCAATAACTTGATATCTAAAACTTATTTTATTTTTAAATGTGTTTTTCTTTAAAAAAATTTATTATCTATTCAATTGTCTAAATGTATATGTAAATTTATTTATTAATATGTTAGAGAGTATGTGTTTGTGCATGTTAGCATGTTGTGGGATTAAATAGACATAAGAGGGTTAAAAAAATAAGAGAATACAAATTGCAAAACAAAAAAGATGAAAACATATTTTTTTCACATTTAAAATAATATCTCAAATGAAAATAAAATCAATAACTTGATATCTAAAACTTATTTTAAATAGACGTAAGAGGGTTAAAAAAATAAGAGAATACAAATTGTGAAACAAAAAAGATGAAAACATATTCTTTTTCACATTTAAAATAATATCTCAAATGAAAATAAAATCAATAACTTGATATCTAAAACTTATTTTATTTTTAAATGTGTTTTTCTTTAAAAAAATTTATTATCTATTCAATTGTCTAAATGTATATGTAAATTTATTTATTAATATGTTAGAGAGTATGTATTTGTGCATGTTGCATGTTGTGGGATTAAATAGACATAAGAGGGTTAAAAAAATAAGAGAATACAACTTGCAAAACAAAAAAGATGAAAACATATTCTTTTTCACATTTAAAATAATATCTCAAATGAAAATAAAAGCAATAGCTTGATATCTAAAACTTATTTTAAATAGACATAAGAGGGTTAAAAAAATAAGAGAATACAAATTGCAAAACAAAAATGATGAAAACGTATTCTTTTTCACATTTAAAATAATATCTCAAATGAAAATAAAATCAATAACTTGATATCTAAAACTTATTTTATTTTTAAATGTGTTTTTCTTTAAAAAAAATTATTATCTATTCAATTGTCTAAATGTATATGTAAATTTATTTATTAATATGTTAGAGAGTATGTTTTTGTGCATGTTGCATGTTGTGGGATTAAATAATTAATAATAAATGTTAAATAGTGAAATGAAATAAACTTATACAAATCTATATTTTTTCTTTAAAGAAATTAATTATTATCTAATTATGAAATATTTGCATATATATTTAAAACATAAAGCAATGCAAATGAAAAAAAAAAGTTGTCACCATATAAAAATAGAAAGTTCCCATTCAGTTGTCAAATCAATATTTATTTGGCTTTTATATGATAAGTGACCATTAAAAACAGTTGATTTACCATTAAATGACAATTGAAACTTGTTTTGTGAGACTTGTTTGAGACTCAAATCTCACACTCAGGGCTTAAATTTGATGGTCGACCTTTCCTGTCAACAAATTTTTCAATGATGGTTATCTATTCAAAGGTGCCCTTAAAACGTCATTATATACCTTAGTGTAAGTAAAATTATATATAAATTAAATATATATATCATTATAATTCTATATAAATTTTGACAATCTATCCAAAATCTCTCCTTTCATCTTATACAATCTTCTTAAAATTTTGATTGTATTTTACAGCAAAATTCTCTAAATATGGTCATACGACCATCAAATTTAAGCCCTGCTCACACTATATGTGAGATATCGACTAATAATTTTAAATTTCAATTAGTTACGCCGAGTTAGTATTACAATGACATCCACAAAAAGTAGTGTAAGGAAAAACTCTTCACTAGAAATTGACATTCAAATGACATACAAATCCTTATCCACACTTAAATTGACATTCAAATGACATGCAAATCCATATCCACTCTTAAATCTTATCTTCTTATCTTTTGAAAGAAAAAAAACCATATTATTATTGGTAACTTCTTAAAATGAATTTTAAAAACAGTTTTCTTTTTATAAAAGCTGTCAATTTTGTTGGAGATTCTGCTTTTTAAAATTTTTAAATATTTTCAAGAAAACTTAAATATTATTTTAAATATATTTTAATATTATTTTTGGGAAGATAAATATGAAAAAGCAAAAAAAAAGATTACAATTTAAAATAGCATTCAATTAGGGTTAGGATTAGAATTTTGATTAGAGAAAAAAAAGATGAAAATAGATGCCTCCACAAAGACAACTCTGACATATATATATTTAATATATGTATACTAGTTAATATATTTTTATATTCTTATGTGTGAGACTTATTTGAAACTCAAATCTCATTGACTAATAATTTTAAATTTCAATTAATTAATATTTTTTCATATCCCTCAAATTGTTTTAAGAACAATTTCAAATAAAAGGCACAAAATTATGAGGAGTTTTTAGTGGTATAAGGCACATTATGCTATTCATTTCAAATTCTTCTCGAGCAGTTGGAAGCCGAGACAATCAGAAGATTGTGGCAGAATAATTGAGATGATTTTAACATTTTTTTTTTTTAAATAAAGCTGCTTTAAAAAATAAAACTAAAAGAAAGATTTTTTTACTATATTTCGAAACACAGATGAGTATATATACACCTTGGCTCTCAACTGGTTTAATCCCTAGATTGAAATCAACATGGAAGTGGGTGAAGAAGAGCCAAAGCTGCTGCCTCCGTCGTCCTGCTCAGGAGGTAACTATTTATTAATAGCAATCTCTTTCAATTTTTAATTTGTTTGACTGTCTTGTTTCATCTCCTAAATTGTTTGTTCTAGGACTGTATTTGGGATTTTGTTATACGTATGTACTAATTGTGAAATTAATGTTATAATTCACTGTATATTCAGAGTTAATTCCAGGAATTTCAAACGAGGTTACATTGGGACCCATCATCGGTCGGATGGCACTCTATACAAAATGTAGATTGGCCACATTGAACAGAGATTGGAAGGAGGCCCTGATGAATCCTCATCCTGCCCAAGCTAAATTTTGTGCAGATTACAGTCGTCAATTGAACCCTCGACCTCTGGCCAACTCAATTCTTGTACAGACTTTTAGCGAATATGCTTTCAGAACTAATTTTTGTGCTCTCAGTATTTATCAAGGCGGCGCTCTAACTAGTCTCCCATTCCCCAATAACATTCAATTAGATTTCTTCAGAAGTTACATTAGATTTCTTATTACAGACCAACGAATATATTGTCTTGTTCCTACTCTGGCTGGCTATTATGAGGTGAGTGTACTTGATTTCTGCAGAGGAACACTTTGCTTTCACTGGGAAAGTGTGGGCACAATGACAATCCGCCCAGAGGCAAGGGCTGTATGGTCTTCAACTCTCACTAGCCAAGGTAAAGATATTATTTTCCATTCACAGCTTCCACTTGTACATTGCATCTGCAACAAAGATACAATTTCAGACTATTTCACTGTACTTTCATCTTATATGTACAAACAGGGGCACTTTTTGACCTTAAATTTACCCTTTTTCAGATGGAAGCTCAAGTGTTACCTCTATCTGGGTCGATCAAAGTGGTTCACACAATCTAAGCGACCTGTCTCTTTGGAGGCACAAAATCTTATATGTACCTGAGGAACAGAGGGAATGGGAGAGAATTCATCCTCCACCTTCATTTCCACCTCCATCTCTATCTTCACCACCACTACAAAATGATAAATTTCCTCCCAAATATCTGGAGATACATGACAAAGAAAAGAAGCTCCGATATCTTTACGACAGAAGCTATATTAGTCGATTCAAGTTGTCTTCACTAATATTCTCCGACATGTTGGTGATGTTCAAAGATGACTACAATGCCAACACTGGAGAATTAAATGCCATCCATCGAGTAATAGCAACTACGAGAAATTCTATTGACAGTGATTTCAATTTCCAGAAAATGTACCCCAAATGTATTGAGTTAATTGTTCACAATGAAGAATGGAAAACATTTGAAAATGATTGGGGACGTTATATTCCCGAACATGATATTTACCGTCACCGGTTTATGAGGTTTTCAGTTGATTCGTTTAACAGTGACTGCAAAGAAAGGGAGGGGCAGTTTAGCCTGCCTGGCTTGAACAGAGCGACCGGAGAGATATTGAGTAACATAGGTTGGACACAAGAAGGAATGATCAATTATTACCGTATTGCAACAAAACCAGAACGTGTACGAATTTATTTATCAGAGAAGTTATCATGTGCAACAAAACCAGAACGTGAACGAACTTATTTATCAGAGATGTTATCATGTTCATGTCGTCGTCAAATGTTTTACACTGGGTTTGCCAATAGTTGGAATCCTAGAGAGTAAATTTCTTTCTTGATCCAGCTAACACCAATGTTGTGTATATTTTCATGCTTTGGTAATAGGGAATTTAGGTTCAATATACGGTTGATTTGTGGGTTGGTTGCTTCAACATTGTATTTGGAAAAAGCTGTTCGAATCAACATTATAAATAGATTTTTTTTGTTTTTAATTAAATTTTTAGCTTATAATTAAAGTTGCAATTTTTGGAGTGTTATTATTGGAAAAAAAAATTATGACGGCTTTTATGAATTCAGCGGACTGTTTTTTTCGTGTTCTCGTTCTAAAGATACTAATCTTCTATTTTAAAATTATATAATATTCATATGTTTAAAAAATTACATATTTACAAATTTAATATAATGAAACAAATGATTATAAGAATTTATAATTAATTTAAAGATAATATTTAAAATATTTAATAATAATTGTATTCTAATTATGTTAAGGCGTTCTTTAGATGAAGTGGATAAATTGGAGAAAAAATACCAAGATTGAAATGATCTCAATTTTTGGATTTTCTAAAATATTAAAAAATATAATCTATAATAAAAAACAAATGAAAAAAAAACACACTTATTTAATTTTAGATTTAAACTAGAAAAAAAGGTATTGAATTTTATTTTTTTTAAATCTAAACTTAGATTTTTAGATTTTTTTAATTATAACATTTGTAAATAATAAATATACTATATAAACAATTAATTAAATATTTAGAAATTTATAATTTTAAAAAAATATTTTAATAATTTATATTATAATATATAATATATATATAATATATAAACCCACCATTCATGGGGTTGGTGGTGTCAAATCCACCAAATTAGCAAGGGCTACGCCATGGTCTCCTCATAAAGAAGGATGAATCAAATTAAACTTTGACAATGCTTCATGGGGAAATCCTGGAGCATTTGGTGTGGGGTGTATTTTGAGGGACCACAATGAGACTGTCCTAAGTAAACTAAGTTTCCCGCTACTCCTGAGACAAACAATGAGGCTAAAATACATGCCTTATGGTTTGATCTAAATGAAAGCAAAACGATCAAAGTAAACAAGTTATGTATTAAAGGAAACTCTCTCCTAATGGTGAACGCACTATGTAAACAAAACACAAACAATTAGAGATTGAATAGGGGAGAGGTTCCAGTAGTTGAGTATGTTTCAATAGTTGTGATAGTAGTTGTTTATATAATTCCCAATAGTTGTGACTTAACTACCCATATAATTAAACAAAATGTATTCCTTTGATGTAAAAAGTAACCAATCATGTAATGCCACATCAGTACTCAACTACCCATGATGTGAATGCACAAGTATTGGTCTCACTTTTTTTTTGGTCTTTTTGGACACCTTGACAAAAAGCATGCTGATGTGACCCTAAAGTTATAAGTAGAGGACTTGTCAAGTAAGCTGTTGTAAACAATTGGGAGTGATTTGAAATTTTCACATAAGATTTTGAGAAGCGTAAAGTTAGGATGCCAAATAACTAACTTGTAAGATAGGGCGAGTTCACATTTAAGTTTCGAGCACCCTCGACTCATGAGGTATGTGGGATGGATTGGGTAAGGGACGAAGCAATCTTTCCCCTCATATCCAACATTTCATTTTTTATGCGAAGTTATCAGATGCAACCTATTTCAACCCGTGTGGGAACAATGAGGATCATTCATTTGATGTGGGGTCTCTACTTAGACTTTCTAACAATGGATAACCCGATGCAGCTAACATGTCTAAGGATGAAAATGACCTTTCTAGGTGTTAATTTCTATAACCCAGCAATAGATTAATTGCACAATAAATTCACAGAAAGAAATCTGATTTATAACAATTAATATAATTGGGTTAATTAACAACTAATAACAACGGAAGCAAAAATAACAATAAGCCAATCACAAAAAGATAATAACACATATATACCTAGGAAACCCTAATGCAGGGAAAAACTTGCAAATGTTGGATCTTCTATTCAGCCTAACAGCAAACTTTTCTTTCGAAAATACAATATGAGTTTGCTACAACAATCTTACATATATAGAGCCTAGCTGCTTTACTTAACGTGCAAGGAAAGAATCTTTCCTTGATTTTTTTGGCTTTAATTACACATAAAATCACTTTTGGATTTATCTTATCCTCACAAACTCAGAAACATTCTATTAAAGAATGAAACTCCTGTTGTTGCTAAAAATCCAACTCGAATTGTTTTAAAGCATATCTGATCTTGAGTTACTTTAAAACAAATCCAAATCCCACCTTTTTAGCTAAAAAAATCAACACTAGGGGCCATCACAAACCAACACCTTAAGATAACAACCTCATTTTGAGGGCAACAAAGTGGATGCTGGGAGCCAATTTCTTAGAGGATGAAGGGCATTATCATGTAAGAAAAAAAATTTCTTCTTGCTTCATGGCATCATTGCTTGACCTACTTCAAGAAGATGTACTTGGGCTGGTTGGAAGAAGTCATCAGTATGGTGCAGTTAAGTGTTGGCATTCCATAGCCTAGCAACATTCACAAAGTTCTGGCAGTAGGTGAGGTTATGGAATAGTTTCCATTCTCATCCAATTTTTGCTTCATGACTCTTATGCAGCACAAAGCCAAAGTCAGGTCGACATGTGAATTTCTCAAATGTATTACAAATCTGGAACATGTTTATGATTTGGATTGGCTTAATGAATTCCACCAACTAATAGTGGTGGTGGGAAAAAATAATAGTTGTTTGTAATAGTTCCAATACGATGTAATAGTACTAGTATAAATAGTTGTTCCCAAATTTTGCCTATATCTGGTGGAAAAATTACAGTTCCAGGACCATTGGTTATAGTTTTTGTAATAAAAAGCCATGCAATTACTCTTTTGTGATCAATATAATGGTGCAACTCATATATATATATATATGTTTAAAATAAATAAATTATATGTTTACATTTTTTCAAATTTAAATTTATTTTAATAATAATTATATATTTATAATTGATTTTTGTTGGTAATTCAAGGTGAAACTTGTAACAATATGAATTTAAATATGTGTTTGTAAATCTAAAATTGTGTATTCAAGATTATCAATATTGTGATATGTGATTAACAATTGTAAACATGAAAAAAATCAACAATAACACAAGTTGAGAATCACAAGTGACACAAGATCTATGTGGAGAAATCCTTACAGGAAAAAAATCCACATCTAAAGAGATGCAATATTTGTATTAATCTTCAAGGAAGTCCATCAATACAACAATCCTCTCTAAATGTTGACAACACTTTGTTACTCTGACAACCAGCAAACAAGCTCATGAAACCACCATCTCAATGCTCCAATATATAGAAGTTTGTGGGAGAGAATACCACATATGGTATCCTAAAACAACAAATAAAACCACCTAAAAAAACCTACACCCCCCTTAGTGAACAACCCATAAACATGGTGAAAATCATTAAATGATCACATGGCCTTCATATGGGCGCCTAACCCATAGGCAATCAAAGCTAGTCAATATTGAGTGCTCCATAACTCTCCAATGACTCAAACACAAAACATGTAAACTTGGGTGCCAACCTAGGATACCATGCAAGGGTATGCACTTTTGGGTGGTCCCCACCAAAAAATTGGACACCCAAAAGGAATGTGCTCCTAGGTTGCTCTATAATTGTCACCATAGTGTGTCAACCTCTATGAATGCAATTACCATTTATCATAGGTGATGCAGGAGCATCCATGGTTAAAAGGATATCCTCATCAATTTTAATTTTAATTTTCCTATTGTATGATAATTATTTAGTTGGAGTAATAAATTAAAATATTAGGCCAAAAAAATTGTAATAAATAATTGGTCTTTTATTTTAATTTTTGGAGTGGAGAAAGTCTAGGTGGCAGTGTTGAACTTGAGCTTTAAAAAATGAAATCTTGGAATGGATTTTTGGGGGAGTTGCAAATTTTTAAAAATCAATTAAATCCTCATAAATTGTAATAATGGAGATCTTGCATGCCCAAGTTGAGTTGGCAATTACTTTTCTAATTGGGTCCCTATTTTCTAGGAGTTGGAAGCTTTGCATGTTGTTGCATGTCTAAAGTCGTATCTATGAGACCCAGTTTTAGTAAAATAAGCATAACTTTCTCATATGGTAACAAAATTAAGAATTTCAAAATGATTTGGAAAGCTGAAAAGAAGGGGCACCAAACCCAGAAATTGTTTGAGGAGTTTCAGAAAAAATACAGATCGTTGATAGGCAGAGAGTGACGGGTTTTCTTGGTGGTTTTGGTGGAGGTTGTTTTGAGAAACTAATGGCGGTTTATTCTCACACAACTTCTATGTATGGATGCTGCTCATTTGGAGAAGGGGATTTGGGGAGTTAGTGGTTGCATATCCAGATATTGTTGGAATGATATTGAAAGTTTAAGTTGCAGATTTTTGTATGTGTGAAGCACATATTGTATGTGAGCATATGAGCTCCATGATTGTGTAATTCAAATTCAGATTTGAAATCAATATATATGTTGCATATTTCTCTTCCATATTTGTTGTTAATGTTTATTTGTAGCCTTCTTGCATAGTGGTTAATGTGTGTGGTTTTAGATTTGAAAGGGGTGAGTTTTATCCCCCCTGCTTCAGTGGTATCAGAGCAGAAGTTCTTGAGTCTGTAACAGAGCGCCGAATGTGAGGCAGTTGCAGCAGGACCTATGAGTGTGGGTTGAAGCTAACAGATCTTTAGAGTGAAGATCTTGTAAACAGATCGCCGAATGTGAGGCAGTTTACATGTGAAGAACCAGAGGGTTTTAAAAAAAAAAAATTTGTGTTGTTAAAAATTTGAGAAGCCTAAAAAATGGAAAGGAGAAAGGGAATTATCATTAGATGGATTTTAAGGATTCCCAGACTAGAGGTAATAAAAAGGAGATTCAGAGAAAGAGAAATGATAAGGTTGCAACAACAAATAAATGAGTTGAGGGATGAGATTGAAAGGAGGAAACAAGAGGAAAGAAGATTTGAAGATAAGTTTTATCTTTCTAATGATGTTTTGACTGCAGGAAAGAAAGAAGAAGTAATAGAATGTCACACATGCGACATTGAGGAGAAAGAAGAGTATGAGCATGAAGAGATTGATGAACCTGAAGAGGGATGTTTATTGGAAGACATGGAGAATGAGACTACAGTGATTGCAGCAGTAGAAGAGATTTCTTTAAAGAACACCTATGAATTTGAGAAGGATGATTTACTCATTCAGATTGAAAGAGAATGGGATCAAATTATTGCAAGGGAAGAAAAAGTTGCAGCAGTGGAAGATACAGAGGTAAAATTTATTTTTGATAAATGTTTTTGTGAAGATGAATGTGATTATGATGAAGTTGCAGCTGAAGAGTGTCCTTTGAAGGACATAAGAGAAAGTAAAGGAGGTGATTTATTGATGCAAATGGCAGCAATTGAAAGAGAGTGGGATGAGCTAATCTCAGGTGAGACGAAGGCTTCAGGTAAAAGTGAAGTAAAATCAGATTTTGGTGTTTACTTTGATGACAATAAGAATGTAGAAATAGAGGATTTTATTGCAGCAATAAACCAATTTGATGAAATTAAATTGGGGGAGTGTAAAGTGAAGGTAAATGCAAATTTTTCTGGTAAATCTTTGTTAAAGAATAGTGGACATGAAGATGTTTTGATTTGTGAATATGATTCCTTGTTAGGAGAAATGCAAAATGAGTCTCTTGATAATGGTACTAATGTTGTTTTGGGTAAAAGAAATCAGATTGCAGCGATGTGTTGTACAGAAGGCATTGAAATAATAAAATTTCATGAAGAAGACATGGTGGAAAGAGTGGGAGAAATTAAACCAGCAATAAAGGGTAGAGGAGTAAAGATGAAAGAGGATAATGTTGTGAAGTTGCAGAAATTGGTGAACAAAGAAATACTTGTGGACAAAGAAGAGAGGTGGATCCAAGACAAGCACAGGTTCTATAAATATTTCTGCTCATGAAATATTTCTTTTCTACCGTGGGTGTCTGATGCAGGAGCATCCATGGTTAAAAGGATATCCTCATCAATTTTAATTTTAATTTTCCTATGGTTTGATAATTATTTAGTTGGAGTAATAAATTAAAATATTAGGCCAAAAAAATTGTAATAAATAATTGGTCTTTTATTTTAATTTTTGGAGTGGAGAAAGTCTAGGTGGCAGTGTTGAACTTGAGCTTTAAAAAATGAAATCTTGGAATGGATTTTTGGGGGAGTTGCAAATTTTTAAAAATCAATTAAATCCTCATAAATTGTAATAATGGACATCTTGCATGCCCAAGTTGAGTTGGCAATTACTTTTCTAATTGGGTCCCTATTTTCTAGGAGTTGGAAGCTTTGCATGTTGTTGCATGTCTAAAGTCGTATCTATGAGACCCAGTTTTAGTAAAATAGGCATAACTTTCTCATATGGTAACGAAATTAAGAATTTCAAAATGATTTGGAAAGCTGAAAAGAAGGGGCACCAAACCCAAAAATTGTTTGAGGAGTTTCTGAAAAAATACAGATCGTTGATAGGCAGAGAGTGACGGGTTTTCTTGGTGGTTTTGGTGGAGGTTGTTTTGAGAAACTAATGGCGGTTTCTTCTCACACAACTTCTATGTATGGATGCTGCTCATTTGGAGAAGGGGATTTGGGGAGTTAGTGGTTGCATATCCAGATATTGCTGGAATGATATTGAAAGTTTAAGTTGCAGATTTTTGTATGTGTGAAGCACATATTGTATGTGAGCATATGAGCTCCATGATTGTGTAATTCAAATTCAGATTTGAAATCAATATATATGTTGCATATTTCTCTTCCATATTTGTTGTTAATGTTTATTTGTAGCCTTCTTGCGTAGTGGTTAATGTGTGTGGTTTTAGATTTGAAAGGGGTGAGTTTTATCCCCCCTGCTTCAATAGGAGAATAAATAATAAAGATTTTTTTCCCTCATGTCCTCTAGAACACTTTCCAAAGAACATGGAGACATACAATTATCAACTTGGGATAGCAATTATAATACCCTATGCTAAAATTTTTAATATATATACATATTACATAAAAAATTTAATACTATTTTTAATTAACTTTTAAAAAAATATAGATAATTATAAGTTTTAATAAATATAATTGTGCTTTGATTAATATGGAAAAATAGGTTTTGAAGGGACCCGAAACCCTTACATCAAATCAAAATAAAATGTTGTTTATACAAAACATAGACCACCTAAAAAAAAAACCACAAAACCCATACATCAAATCAAAATAAAATGTTGTTGATATGAAATAAAGATTAACTAAAACAATAACCAACCAACAGTCAAAACAAAGCCAAAAAAAGAAACTAAACTAGCAGAAGAAACATGACACAAAGGAACTCCCTTGACAATTTCACACTATGTTTTGCTCCCCCCTAAATTATTGAGCCTAATTGACCCCCTAATTTCTTAAATTATGCATTTTGAGGCCTATTTTTATCACTTTCTGATAAATTGCAAGCATGGAACATATTCATTTATTTAATGTTTTACCCCCAACACCTTATTTCTTGGAAAATAGGGCCAATACTAGGACACCCTTATGTGTCTAAGTCCTATTTTGTTGGGATCCAAATTTGAAGGGCAGTTTATGAAGCTTTCAATTGATTCATTTAACAATGGGTACAAAGAATGACAAGGGTAGTTTAGCCTTCTTGGTTGGGATAGAGCGAATAGAGAGAAGTTGAGCTACATAAGTTTGACACAAGAAGAAATCATGATCATTTATTACCCTATCATAACAAAACCAGAAAGTAAATGAAAATATTTATGAAAGATGTTCTCATGTGCGTGGAAAATCATCAAATGTTTTATGCCCAGGATTAACCAATAATGAATAGTGGGAATCCTAGACAATAAATTTCTCTTGATCCAACTTACAACAATCTGTATATTCGCATGCTCTAGTAATGGGGAAGTTAGGCTCAATATACGGTTGATCTATAGGGGGCTGCTTTAACATTGTATTGGGAAAAAGTTGTTTGAATCAACATTATAAATACTTTTTTTGTTTTTAACTATTTTTTTCCTTTTTTAAAAGCCTTATAATTGAAATAGCAATTTTTGGAGTGTTATGTATAGACTCTAATATAAGAAAATTATTGAAAAAAAATTATAAACAATTTTCTTATCTTATTTGCATTCTAAAGATATTAATCCTCTAATTAAAAATTAAAAAATAAATAAATTAGCAATTACAACTTGTTGTGCAATGGGTACATTGAAGAAGTGTGAAGGGCCAATTACAAAAGAAATTGATCTAGTTTTTGTATACATTTGTGCAGTATATGAGGTCAATTGGTAGGCAACTTAGAAAATGATGTTTGTGCAACAACGGTATCAATGGAGAAGTGATAGCTTCAGATCAACTATGTATCCACTTCTATGTCAGGATCTATGACAATTGCATGTGTATGCTTAACAATTACAATGCTTAACTTGAAGGTCTTAGAAATGTAATAACGTAATTGAAATGCTTAAATGAACATAACAATAATAAAGTGATGAACAAAATAAAAGAGAGATAGAAGAGAATAAATAACACAAATTGATAATGGAGTTCGCCAATATGGCTGTCTCTAGATCCCTCTCCAATAGAGCGATTGATCCTTGATTATGCTCAAAAATAATTACAAGGCTTCAACTGGGAAAAGTGTTGAGTCTCTTGTGAGTTACAATCTCATCTCCTTCAAGTGCAATGGCATGACACTCCTCCATTTTAGAGAAATGAACAATCAATTCTCCAAGTAAAATTCTCTCAATAATCTTCACTTACCCCTCACAAGCCTATACCCCCTTTTTATACGTAAAATTTACTCAAACCATATGATTTACAAAATCAATCATATCCCTCATTTACAAGTAAAAATCTCTTAAATTCCCCCCTATTTACAAAGATGAATCACTTTTATCACCTTAATAATATTTTAATATCTTTTTGGTAAGGTTAATTTGTGGGCTAATATTAGATACATTCATTCCTTGGAGCCTTTTCTTCCATGGGTGTTGGTAGGATATTTTAATTCTATTTATTCTTTAGACGAGAAAAGGGGGGGGGTACTGGTCGGTTGGATCCCTCTACTGGGATTCTTAGAGATAATATGGTTGATTTAAATTTGGTGGACATCAAACCTAGAAATGGTGTTTTCACTTGGACCAATAGGATTTCTAAGAATATTGCTATCTCAGAAAGAGTGGATGGGTTTTTGGTTTCTAGTTTTTGGGTGTGTGATAGGTTGGTGACAAGCTCTAAAATTTTGGATTGGCGAGGTTCAAATCATTGGCCAATTAAAATCTCGGCTTCTCTATCTAGGTCCTCTTTGAAGAAGTGATCTTTCAGGTTCTAGCTTATGTGGCTATAGGATACTTCTCTTCATGATCTTATTCCTGGGTAGTGGAGTGTTGGAAAGTTGGCCTTCGACACCACTATGTACTCCTTTGCTAAAAGGCTCTAGTTTATTAAATATATGTTGAAACTCTAGAATAGAGATCACTTTGCTTATATTTTCTAGGCTAAAAGGAGAGCTCAAGAATAGTTGAACTCTTTGACACATCTAATCCGTGACCAGGGAGTAACTAAAGAGCTGGGTAGGGCTAAAGCACTAGCATTAAAAGAGGGGGAGGAATGGGAGCTTCACGAGGAAATATTTTAGAAGTAGAAGTATCATATTGAGTGGCTTCAGGAGGGAGATATAAACACTTCTTTTTTTCATAGTTTTGTCAAAGATAGAAGATAGGGTAATATTATTTCTTCTATGTAGGATCACGACAGGAAACTTCTTTGTACGAGTGCTAAGATTTCAAAAGAGGATGTCATATATTTCTCTGCTTTGATTTTTAGATAACTCTCCCCTAGCTTATGAGGCAGAGGCATCCATCTTAGCATACATTCCTACTTTCGTGATTGAGGATATGAATGATGCTCTTATGAGAGCAATATATTTGATTGAGTTGGAGGATATTGTGTTCCAAATGAAGAAAGGTAAATCTCCTAGGCCTGATGGATTTCCAATAGAATTCTTCTAGAAGTTTTGGGAGGATATCAAGTTTGACCTTTTGGAGGTTATTTAGGAATCTCAAAGGAACAAGAAAATGTTCAAGGCCATGAATGCTACCTTTTTGGAAATTATTCCTAAGCGTGAGGGGGAAAATTCTTTGGATCTTTTTTGATCGATCACCTTGTGTATTGCTGTGTATAAAATTATTACTAAGTTGATTAATGAGCACTTAAAGCCTTGGCTAGATAGGTTTATTTTTGAGGATAAAGGGTATTTGTGGCTGGAAGATAGATTCTTGATGAAGTGGTTATTGCAATTGAGACTATGCACTCTATGGTTGTGTCCAGGGAGAAGGCTATGTTTATTAAGCTAGATATGAAAAAATATTACTTGATCGGATCAAATGGGATTTTCTTTCTAAGATTTTGAAGGCTTTTAGTTTTAGTAGTGAATGGATTGAGTGGACTATGAGTTGTGTCACTTCCTCATCTTTCTCAATTTTTATTAATGGGGAGTCTTCATAGCTTTTTGGGGCTTCCAGGGGCTTGCAACAAGGTGATAATATTTCCCCATATTTATTTATTCTGATGGCTAAAGGGATTGAGGGATATTTGAGAGCTAAAGTGGAGCTTGGTTTGATCCAAGGATGCAGTTGGGCTAATGGGATCCCATCTCAATCCCATTTACAGTGTGTGGATAATATCACTCTGATGGGTGTTGCTAAAGTGGAGGAAGTAGTTAACTTGAGGAAAGCTTTGGATTGTTACTTTTTGGCTTAGGGTCAAAGCATTAATGAGAATAAGTCTTCTATTTATTTCTTCAATACTCCTAATTCAATTTAGCAGTGAATTTTCAAGATTCTTAGATTTTAGATTGGTTGCCTACCATTTGTTTATCTTGGTATTCCTATTGTTGGGCACTTGCTACCAAGAATGTACTGGCAGAATGCGATTGAAAATTTTTGTAAGAAGGTCAATCATTGGACTTGTAGATGGATTTCTACTACTTGCAAAGTTACTCTTCTAAAGTCTGTGGTATAAGCTTTCCCACTGTACAGGTGCTTTGTGCTTTCAACTCCTACTAGTTTTGTTAGAGATTTTGAGAATCTATGTCGATAATTTCTTTTGTCTGGTAATCTCCTCTCAAGGAAATTGAGCCTAGTAAAGTTGGAAGATGTGTGTCAGCCAAAGCAAGAAGGTGGCCTTGGGTTAAGATGGGCTAATCTAAATGGTCAAGCTCTAGCAACAAATTTTTATTGGAAGTGGTGTACCCAACAACAACATTCTAAGGCTAGGATCCTTACTTTCAAATACTTGGGTTATGTTGCAGACTGTGAGGTTCCTCGTTTTTGTCTCTAGGGAAAGGGCTTGATGATTTGGAGTATGCTTAAAGGAGGAGTTGAGTTGATTAAGTAGGATCTATTTTGGATCTGTAATAGGGGGTTAGAGGCTCTTTTTTAGTCTAACTCATGGGACAAGCTTCCTCCTATTTTGGTTACACATCCTCATCTTTAAGATTTAAGTAGAATGTTTCTAGAGATTGGTTGTAGGTGCGTGAAGGATTATAAATCCCCTCAGTTTCTTGGTCAAAATATTGTCTATCAACCAAGAAGAGTATGCAGGAGAGGCCTCTTGGTGGAATGAGTGAGGATTGTCAAGAACTATCCAATATTCTTGATCATGGCATTTTTAATTCCTTAGAGGATAAGGATGTTCTTGCATGGGGTCATGATTAGAAAGGTAAGTTCTTTGTTACTTCTGGGTATCAGGTGTTTGATAAGCAAACTTATAGGAGTATGGGGATCACTTGGTGGAAGCAAAATTGGAATAAATTCTCTTGGCCCAAGAGTAATTTCTTCTCTTGGCTTGTGATGAGGAGTTGATGCTTGACCTAGGAGAATCTTTGGAAATGTTGGTTTCAAGGCCCCTCTATGTGTGTGTTGTGTTCTAGCAGTGAGGAGAAGGTGTCTCATCTTTTCTTTTAGTGTTCTTTTGTTAGGGATATTTAGCACTTTTGGTGGGATTCTTGGAGTCTTCGTTTTTGGCATGCTACTTTGATGGAAGACTTTTGGAGGTGGTTAGGTAGTTTGCATACTAAGGCTAATTTTCTTTATATTGCTTGGACAATTGGGCCCAACTTAATCATTTGGTAGATTTGGCAAGAATAGAATCATATAATTTTTTAGGATAAGAAGCTTCAGGTCAGAAGGGTATGGATGAGAATTTTGGGAGTCATTCAGGAGACTATTGTGGCTAAGTCTGATCTTTCGGTTCCCTTGGCCTTGGAGGATTAGAGGGTTGCTCAAAATTTGGGGATTTTTGGTAATGTTTTGAGTGGGCCTAGTGTTGGCTTAAGGTGGAAAGATAGATGGAAGACCATGCATGAAGGGCATTGGAGGCCTCCTCCCCCTGGAGTTTTGAAGATTAACATTTATGGATCTTCCAGAGGTAACCCTAGTCCTATGGGGGTGGGGAGTATTTGTAGGAATAGTGATGGGATTGTGGAGTTATTTTCTAAGTATTACGAGTAGTGATCAAACAATCTAATGGAAGCTCTAGCTATCCTTGTGGCTATGAAAAGGGCTTATGCTCTAGAGTGGAGAAGGATTATTTGTGAGTCTAATTCCCATATTGTGATTGACCTATTAAACAAAAATCAACTAGAGGATGTGAATTGGCAAATGGCTATGGTTGCTAAGAAGATCATTCCCTGGGTCGTTTGTTGGATTCTATCACCTTTTTCCATGTCCCTCGTGAGTGGAATAAGGTGGCTGATGGCTCGGCTAGGTGGGCTTCTGAATGTGGTGGAGACTAAAAGGTGGATGATTGGGGAGTTATGCCTATGAATCTTTCTCAAGAGCTCAAGGAGCTTATTTCAGATGATATGAGACTACATCTTAGAGTTACTTGATGGCTTGTGGTGGCCTTGGGCCTTTTTTGTCTTGATTGGGCTTTCTTTTTGTATTGTTCTTTTGTTGAAATAAAGTTTTTACCCTCCTTTTATTAAAATTGTTCATATTTACAATACTTATTTAATTTATATTTTATTTTTGAATAGTTTTTTAAAGGCACATATTATTTTATTAAGAGGATTAAATTATAAAATTATATATTATAAATAAATAGGATTTATTAATTCATTTGTATTATTTTTTCAATATAATGTTTTTTTATGAAATTAGTATATAACTAGCATAGATATCTTAAATGCATCTATGTAAAAGATGTGGAGAGATATCAGGTTCGACATACCTTTTGAGTATAGATGTGTTTAAGATATCTATGTTGGTTGTAATTTTTAAATATTGTATGGAATAAATATCACTTTTTAAAATTACTATTAACTATAAAAAGTAAGTTGTTAAAACTTATGTAAAAATTACACAAATCATTTTAATTTTTTTTTAAAAGAAATACATTTAAAATTTGCATAGGGAATCTCAAAAACCATTAATTTAATTAATCTCCAATTTTTTAATTGTTTATTTGGCATGGGTTACAAAATGTAAAAAATTGGTTAAAAATGACAATTTCAATGTTGCACTCTAGAAAAAGTGGGACACACTATTGTGGGATCATCCATTAAAAAATACAAACATTTAATTGATGACATCTAACTCTTCCACTCTTGTAGCTCGTTAAAAATATTGTATCCTTTCCCACTTGTACTCTACATTTTTCTTCATTTCGCATGAAGGCCAAGACAATGAATGGCTAGCATTGAACAACAATTTTTCCTTGCATTTCCATATAAGCCCATAATTGGGGATAATTCAAATCTAATTACTACTTACAAAAAACATCTCAAGCCCACCTAAAATATGCTTCTTTATGAGCTTGTTGGATAGCATCCAAAATTTTCTTTCTTTCCTCAAGTCTAATAATACACCAATTACCATATAGACAACATCCAAATTTGTAATGGTGACCAGCGATAGCAAAAACTTATCTCTCAATAACCATTATAGGATAAAAGTTGGGAATTATGTCGACTTATATATAAAAAAAGACTAATATAAATACAATTTTTTAACTCATAGCAATTAAAAGTGTTTTGAATTTTAAAATGATATAAATTTAATGAAATGTAAAACTTTTAGTGTAATTTATGTTTAAATTTTTCTAATTTTTTTAAAATTTAAATATATTTTTTTATAAATTTAATTGAATATTTTAATTACTATTTAAAAAATGAAGCCATTGAAAATAATAATAATAAAATTTTAATTAAAAAAATCAACTAATCAATAAATACGTTGAAATGTGCCTTAAATTCCATTGGTCTAAAATAATGTGTCTAATATGTACCACTAAAAAATTTCTAATAGTTTTGAGTGTTATTTGTTTGGAATTATTCTCAAAAAATTGAAAGCCATTTTTAATTTCAAACCTTGGGTTGGACCAATAAATGGAATCAACATGATAGAAAGTTGTTACAGTGCCTTAACTCTTAAAATAACCTTTTTAAAACTATAATTTTTAATAGATTTAATTTGATTATTACATTTTTACGTTTTCTACTGAACATAGAATTTTCATAGAATATCAAGGTTGAATATCAAGGTCTTTATTCTAGAATAATAATAATAATGATAATAATAATAATAAAATCATAAAATTTAAAAAATTGATGTCATTTTTTCAACAAATAAAAAATTAATTTTAATTGAATATACTTTTTTTATATTATAGTTAATCTCATTTCAAAAATTAATTAAAAAATATGGAGTAAAAATTTATGAAAAAATATTTGCTACTAGATATTGGTGTTATCGATCTATATTTGAAAATTTTTAATCAATGTTTTTAAAAAATATAATGATATGAAATAAATCACTTTTTAAAAATACTATTAATTATAACAAATAAGTTGTTAAAATTTAACAAAAAAAATTACAAATATTTTTTTAACTAAAAGAGGGGTAAAAATTTATTAAAACAAGAAGAAGTACAGTGCAAGGCTTTACATAACCCTATCAAACTCAACTAAGTTGTCCAACTCATGAGTCAAATCTGGGGGTAATTGATCCCTATCCACAATGTTCCAATTTTGCATATGATCAGAGGTGCACTTGGCCAAACAATCCACAACAACGGTCCATTCTTTAGGAATGTGATTGAAAGTAATCGACTCCAAAGAAGCACACATATTAAGAATCTGCTTAACAACCGAAGCTAAATGCCAACTAACATCCTCTAAATCCCACCTATTCAATAGATTCGCCACCACCTGGGAACACTAACTCATTTGACTGCAAAATTCAACGAAACTGTCTGATGAAATATGTATAATTTGATGTATCGTCGAGTGCTTGTAAAATTTGATGTGTAATTTTCAATTTTTTGAAATTTTGTCCCTGACGTTCATCAAAATGTCAACTATCCTTTTCGTCGAATTTTTGATAAACATGAAAAATAGAAAAAAATCAAATTGTGGCTAACATAAAGAAAAGTGAGTTTGCACCTGATTTATTGTGAAAATGTTTTTCTCTACTTGAGATAGTTTGTGGAGAACTAACGACGATTTTCTTGGGAAAAATCATAAAAAATTCAAGAAGATATCGCTAGGTTGAGGGTAGTCATTGTCTTTTTGCAGAATTCAGTTGTGAAGTCAGATTTGTAGTTCCAAGTTTGAAAATCATATTTTAAAGCAACATCTCATTAGATTTCATTTTTAGATGTTTAGGGTTTTGAGAATTTTATGTCTAGATTTTGTTGTGTGGAATCACCATAAGATCATAACCAAGGAACAGATTCTTGTGAACTATAATTATGTGATCCATAACTCTATTGGTCATGTGGCACAGTTGTGCTATAACAAATATAGGATGCATTCATGTGTGACCCAAGTTTAATGTGGCTATGTTGTGATAGAAATGGAGGCACTCATATAATGTAGTTAATTTGGGTTGTATAATGTAGGTTTCAATCATCATTGGGTGTATTCAGGTTTTCTCAAATTTAATAGGTTAGGATGTAATTATAGCGTGATTGAAGAGTGATTACCTCTTGTTGCAATAAAGAGCCTATAACTCTAGTTGATATGTAGAGTGGTTGTGTTATATCAATTATGTAGTGCATTCAAGCACAACCCATGTTTAATGGGATATTCTAGAGAGTGATCAAGATTTTCTAAACCTTATGAATGTAACTTGACATATATTTGCATAATCTCAAATTCCTTCAGAGGCTTTTGAAGTATCAATGTATCCTATATAGGGTTTAGAATGATTTATTTTAATTAAAAAATAAATAAATGATGTATTTCCCTATAATTAGATAATGTGGAGATCTCCTAAATCTTCCCCAGCACACTATCCTCTTTGGCACTGTATTCATTACTCCAGCTACTAGGGTTTTGCATGTGACATCTTTAATATCTTCATGACTGTGGCATTTAAATAGATCTTAGTCTTTGCTTTAATCCTTTTCATGGTAATCCTTGAGTTCCATAATCCACCTTCAATCTCTTCTAAGAATGATGTCTTAAGCTAGAATGCATAGTATGCATATAAAGAAAGTCCTTCATACCTACCATTGTTCCAAACCACTACTCACTGCCTTGCTTAAAATGTTGCCTCCATAAGCACAATAACATGTTTTATAATCATGGTTGCCAGTGATTGACCATTAAGGTCACCACTTTCATCATGAAGATACAATAAGATTTTTGTCTTCAAACTCAAGGGATTATGCAAGATAACATTATGAATTTTTTGTTGTGTATGATTTGATTTTCTTGCATATTTACTGCTTTGCTAACTTCCTTTAAGACTTGGTATTGCACCCTCAGCTGCAATCTCAAATAGATCACTCACTATCACTTGAAGATTCCTTTCATGAGCATCCTTCTATAAAATCAAACTATGCCCTATAGACTGCCTACTTACTACAGGGGACTCATTATTTCATGGTATTGTAGTTCTTAAGATCCTTCAACCTTATTGACACTACTTCATAGTCCACAAGGTATTATTCACTATTCTCCCATCTTTGATGAGTCTCAAAACACTGCTCAAACATGCAATCCACTACCTCCATTATACATTAATGGCTAAGAAGAAACATTAAACCTATGATTACCACTGTTACTTCATTTGAGCAGTCATTCCCTGATTGCATTTGCCTTGTTTAACACTACCAAAAGCATTTGAAAAACCCTTAAGGTCAGCAAGGGGGTAAGGAAACTCACTGTTAAAATCTCCACTTTGCTATACAAGGTTTGAGCTTTATTATCTTGTCATTGCTCAGCCTCTTTTTGACTATCACATCTCAAGTAACTGTCATTCTTCTTACTATAGATTGCATTTACAAATGTCACTAAGCTACATAGTATGTTTGTTATTGGCTACAATCTTTAAATTGCAAGATTTTGTTATTACCTACAATGTCTCAATCTTTTTGGTCTTGCAACCTCACTAATCCGCTATAGTTACTATTTATGTTTCTACGGAGGCCTAGGGTTTGTACCCTAATCATGCTCTTACCAATGCTTCTATTGTTTTTTATTAGGGCTCTCTCAATGTTGAGGGCCCTAGGGATAAGCTCGTCATAAGAAGTGACACATTACATCTTTAACTAAAAGGATAAATCCATATTGACATTAGTAATGATGATTCTGACTTGTTGCTCCTTAGAAATGGGTCACTTGCTCCTACTAGCTCGCTACCTCCATCATTGTAGGAAGTTTTCTATCAAGTTCAATATTCTAATTTTAGGAGTCTTAACAGTTGGAAATCATAGTAAAATTAGAATTTAATAAATTTTGGAATTAACATTTTAAAGTGTTATTTGGAGTCATTAACTTCAAACTATCTTCTCTTTTTTAGGGGTGGTTGCATGCCAAATTTTTTTGGTGTAAAATATCAGAATTATTAGATTATGTTACTTGTCTATGAATAAAAATTACTGGAGAGTGAGTTTGATATTTTTTGAAGATCAAAATAGTCAAGCTTGGTAAAGAAAAATCATGTTAAATAATATTAGTCCAAAATAAAATGAAGAGACACTTGATAGATTGTGGGCTAGATTGAAAAGAAATGGTGATGGGAAATGTTATTGTCCTCGCAATAATTGCAAGGGCTTAAAGACGAGATGACTTTTAATCACAACAGCTGAGAAACATTGTAGGCAGCATGGTCACGTTGAAGGGGGGCATGATTATCATCCATTGGTAAGTTGTTAATTATATGTGTTTATATTGATTGAATTTGTAAATTTTTATATCATTTTAACATTTTATATATATATAATCACTTGATCATGATCATAGTTTATTTGTGTCTATCATTATTATAAAGGTGGGGCACCTTAGGGGAAGATGATATGGATTATCACGGCTCGAAGAATGTGGTTTTGCAAGCGAACAAACATGGAGTTGTGAATATTGAAGATGAAGTTAATGATCCTATGGAAGAAGATGATCATGCACCAGATAACATAGTTGAAGATGATGGTACGAATACATTGATCAATGGCATATTTAGTAGTAGAGCTGATCATGATGATCAAGATGATGTTTATGATGTTCATAATTTACCTGTACTTGAGAATGCATACGAGCCCCTTTATGAAGGCTCCCAAACAACTCTTCTCTTTGTTGTATTGTTGTTGTTGAACTTGAAGGTTATGAATAGTTTATCAAACATAGCAATCTCACAAATTTTAAGGTATGTTATATATGTCATATTTTTTTATCTATTTTAATTGTTATTAGTTCATCACTAGTAAATAAAGGATGAAATATGTACCATTAATATTATTTATATGAACAAATTATTTTTTGTTGTAGATTGATTGGTGAATTTTTGTTACCACCATCAAATATTTTACCTCGCTCATACCAATACTTATGTGCCATTATGAAAGGTATTGAAATGGAGTATCAAGCAATAGATGCATGTCTCAATGATCATATTATATATCATAAACAATAGAAATTTGTAACAGAATGCCTGGAATGTCATATCAGTATATATCAAATAGATCAACTAACAAAAAAGGTGCCTCATAAGGTGCTTCGTTATATTCCCATTATTCCATGTATGTAATGATTATTTAGGTGCAAAAGCTTAGCACAATTTATGGATTACCATGCATGGAATAGAAGTGGAGATGACATTCTTTGAATGTCTGCGGATGGTTTTGCATTTAGGGACATGGAGGAAAAATGGGCACACTTTAAAGAAGAACCTCCTAATCTCAAGCTTTCATTGGGAGCGGACAGTGTCAATCCATTTGGAGAGCTGAGATCTATTTACTCAGTGTGGCTTGTTTTTGTTATCAACAATAACATTCTTCCATGGATGTCAATAAAGAGGGAGCACATAATGTTGTCAATGATTGTTCCAGGTATTTTTATACATCAATTTTATTTAACGTAGTAGCATCTCATTTGTCTTATTTGTTGCATAATGACTTATATTTTTTTCATTCAATAGTCATGTACATTAATTTATATATATTACAGTAAAATGGTTATAATAATTATGTAATGTTTATGTTCATTCAACTAGGTAAGTACCAAGTTAAAGATATGAATGTATATATTGAGCCTCTTATCAACAAGTTACTAAAGTTATGGAATGGTGTCACTATGTATGACATCTCTAGACCAATAGGACAAAGACAATTTCAATTCCATGCAATGCTTGTATGGACAATTCATGATGCTCCACGGCTAACACATTTTTTTGGTATGTTATAAAGTTCGACTACATTTTAACAATATTTAATTTAATGAAGTAGATATCATGCATATTTTTAAAATAATCTATTCATTATATATAATTTAAAAAATTGACATATTTAATCCAATTATATATGATCTTGCAGGTCTTCAAACAAAAAGAAAATTTGCATGTCCGATTTGTGGTCCAAAGATGAAATCTCGTCATTCAACAAGTTTAGGAAAGCAGGTGTTTGATGAGTATAGGTAGTTCCTCCATAGAAATCATAAGTATTAAACTACTGAAAAACATCTTTTCAATGGGAAAGAGGAGACTACATCAAAACCACGAAGAATGACACCTTGCCTATGGAAGTTGGAATATAATAGAATTAATCGTCAAAGTTATACAATGGATCAAATTGTTTATCTATCATATATGATATGTTTTGAATTTATATTTTTATATTTTGTTGTGTTTACTCATGTTGTAATTGACAATGATTGTCGTTTAATTTTTTAACTTATATACTTCATGAAGGTCGTCCAAGGCATTAATGGCGCTTCCACATGGATTGAAAAGTTATCCAGATAATTTACTAGGTTACCTTACTATGAGTAGCTACAAATTGTGCATTTGTTTGATACAATGCATATCAAAAAGAATATAATATAAATGTTATGAAAAATATTGGATGGAAGGCATGACAAAGAAAAAATTGTCAAAATTTGTAGTGACATTCAGGAAGCCAATCATGCAATGAAAAATGTCATTCAATTAAATAGCGATGGAGACCAAATTAATATAAGCACTTCCTTTGGTTATTAACAGCAGCAAAGTAATGCTATAAAACAAGTCATACAAAAAATTTGATTTCCCACAGAATTTGCTGCGAACATAAACAATATAATAACAAAGAAAGGTGAATTTGGGTTAGGGATGAAAATGCATGATTGGAATACCTTCATTAAGGTAATTATTCTGGTATATTATATATATATGTATAATGCATGTACTTTTCAGTGTATTGTGTTTACTACTTTGAAAAAAAATAATGAAAATATCATTTTATAATTAAGGCAGCATTAATTCTACCTCTATCTCTCTCAAAACTTTGACAACAATGTCAAACAAGCATATATGATCTTGGAAATACATGAGGTAAGAGCCTTAGATTTGTTCAATTCATTGTATACATCTTATAATTTTTATTTTTTACTTGTTATGTAATATACCTTATATTTCGTTAAATATCTAATATTTTTGTGCCTTGAATCACTTGTAGATGGTTGTCATCTAAAGAAATCCATAAAGAAGATACAAATTATTGGAAGAGAAAAATTTCTCATCTAATGTGTGAAATGCAAAAGTGTCTACCTTCAACATTTTTCAATGCACAAGAACACTACCTCATACACCAAGTTGAGGAGATTGAATTGTGTTGACCTATACACACAAGGTCAATGTGGATGGTTGAGAGGCACTTGAAATTTTTGAAGAATTTGGTTAGACAAAGAGCACATCCTGAGGGTTCTATAGTGGAGGGATATATGGTATACCAAACCATGGTGTACATTAGTGAATATCTTCCTAAATTTGTAACAAGATCCATGTAGATCGCATTTGGGATCCCAACTCCATTAACAAATTCAAAGGGGAGTACCTGAAGGGGAAAGGTAGATTGAGGAAAGTGAGAGGTAATTATAAGATGGTCATGGAGATTAATTGGAATACATTATACATATGGTTTTTATGTATATTGTACTTATTTAATTTTTAATCTTCAATATACATCAATTATAAATTAAGGTCATATACTATGGTATCTAACTAATTATGCATCGTTTGTGAATTTCAATTCCTTTTTATACAGTTGGTTGAGAGTGGGATGCACTACATTTGTACATCGCCAACAATCTTGATTGGATGATGGTATGGATTCAACGATGTCAACAATCTGGTCACGCATTAACATGGAAAGGTGTGGCTTCATTAGTTAAATAAACTCATCGTGATGGAGTCTCCAATGTTACACAAAGGGAAATTAATTTAGCATATGGTTTAAGAGATAAACAGGTACATATAAATATATTAATCAGCCATATTATTTAATTATTTTCAAGTATATTGATGTATATATATGTTGAGATTATTTTCTTTGCACAGATTCAGCCAAGAATAAATATGTTTATCAGCTGACAATATCGCAATAATTTTTACATGTTTGACATATTGCAAGTGAAACACCACAAGGCTATGTGGTACAATAGTCATAAATTTGAAATCAAAATGTTGTATTACATGAAGAAAACTTGTGATTTTGGTATAATTATAGTCTTTCAGGTGACTAATGTTTCATCTAGAAGCAACATACATTCAGAAGTCTCAGAAAATTGATACTATGGGATTTTGGATGATGTACTTGAGTGTGATTTAAGTCCTTCAAATTAATTATGTTCATCATCCTATGGTACAGGCTATGATTGAATGAAAATGATCCTAAGAGAACTGTTATTGAATATGATAATGTATTTACCATGGTTAATACAAGGTTGATCGAGCGAGCTGGAAATTAGCCCTATGTTCTTCCAAGCCAATGTGAGCAGGTATATTACTCAAAGGTTCTAGGTAAACTAGGTTGGTCATTTTTTGTTAGACATGATCCAAGAGGAAGGCCAGTAAAGTATAATGTGGTGGAAGAAGAAGATACCAAAGAACTAGAAGATAATGTAGATGATGATCAGGATCAATAGCTAGTTGATGATGAAGATGTCAAAGAGGAGGAACTAGATCATGATGATGTAGGAGTTAATGTTCATGAAGATGATATCCATGTGGATGATGACATTATCAAAACTGATATCGATGACGAAGATGATGATATGACCAATCCTTACAATGTCGCATCTGGATCAGATGA
>VDFB02042008.1:0-27477 GCA_007258455.2 Sequoia sempervirens
ATCTGATTCATCTTGTCAGCAATATGATCACTGCTAAAACTGCCACAAACAAGATTCTAGAACTATCCTTGCACTTTACCAAGATCAATGAAAGAGCCATCATCATGACGATACTGACAAGGGATCTGTGAAACAAATGTGCTTATGAATTTGAGGACATCAACAACCTTTTATCTATATTCAACTAGTTCTTTAGGTATTCTCTCATAAGTTTTTACTTTGAAGAGGTGTTGTTCTCTTCGAGCAAAAACATTTCTCTTATGTTCTTTTTTAACAATTGAATCATATGCTATCCTCAAATTTCAAATAATGATCTCATGCATTGGTTTCACCTCTGCCATACATTGCTCAAACCCCTGAATCCCTTGATGAATATCATGGGTGTTATACCTCAACTGGAATATCTCTACAAGTACAAATTTTCCCCTAGTGATGAATTCCTCTATCCATTCTCACATATGATTCCCATATATGACCAACTGACTTAACTAATGTTGATCAACTGGTGACTCCAGAATTTGTGGAAGCAATAGAGTGGCCTATAAAGTACCATGAAGGAGATTAGAAACATATTGCCACAAACGTCAAATGTTATCCTTGAGGGCTGCCTTATCTTCTCCATCCTTGAGCACTCCCACCTTTAGATTACCTGCTACAATCTCAAAGAGATTCACATCGGTATGCCAAGTGCTTCTACCAAGATTGAAATTAACAACTTTGAAGTCGTCAATTTCAACTTCATCGATATTCTTATCCTCCAGAGGTGTAGCAGTCTCAATGATAATTTCACTATCTTAATTCTTCTCCATGTGAACTCACTTCTTAGGTTTCTTTACTGATGTGTCTTGGTAGATGTTGTCAAGATTTGAAAATTTCAACTGATACAAAGGCTTCCTTCTCTTCCTTCCCAGGATGTTCTCAAGCCAAGATGAGGTGTCTTTACTAACTTCTTTGGGAGGTTCGGCTTCAATTTCATCGATCTCTTCAACTTCTGAATCTATATGGATGGGAGAAGACTTCAATGATGGCAGAGACTCAAGAGATGAAGGCATTTCTTCTACTTGTGGTGTTGCTCTTCTAGAAATTTTGATACAATTGCCAGCTATTCCTGTTGAATCACATTGGGGAACTCCAACTTTTTCTTTGAACTCTTTGTCATTTTATTGACCTTCATGCCTTTTGGAGGATTGCTCATAGCCTTCATTCTTAGTTTTGGTTTCAAAGAAGAAGCTAGGGATGACTGAACCATTGGTGGTTTTGCAACTGGAAGAGCTACCTTCCATGTCCTCTTACTACTTAGGAATATCTTGTTGTTTTTGACAATCTAGCTTGTTCTTTCCTTAATTTAGTTGCTCTCTTTGGTGGACCAATTGACTTGCGAAAGTGGCTGCTACTCGATTTGATCTCTGGCATGCATAGGAAGTAGGAATTCTCCATCATCATTAGATAATCCTTCCACATCCTTTGACTGGAAATCAACCATCTGTTGGAGGGTAAATTTGTTGTAACTGCATCTGCAAACTTCAAACTCATCCTCAAAATTATCCCAAAAATATTTAACTGCGGGCACATGTGCTTGATTCTGACCAAGACGGGATGCAAAGACACCATGAGGATCATATGATCGCCTCTCATTGAACAAATTGAGGCCAAATTTTGACAATTCATCACCCATCAACTTGGAATTAGCTGACAATCTACATTTATAGATGACCATCTCCACCACAAAAATAAAAGCAACCTTTTTTTGGTTCTGCAAGAATGTGTGAACTTCATACACTTTCCTAAGAAACTCTATGAACACCACCTCATCCGTGGGATATCTTGGTAGCATGACTGGAATACTTGAGAAGTTGTACATCCTGATGTAGGAGAATGTGGGAAACTAGATAAACCAATCAGCCCACTCTATCATTGCCGATCTGACATCTGATGAAATTCGTACATGCAACTCATTGTCTAAATCTCACACTATATGCATTAAGAATGCATCATTCACCTACTTGTAATGATGTGTTGATTCTAAAAACTCCAATTGTGGTTAATTATTATATACATGTTGAACACCAAAAGTTCCTATGACATTCAAACCTTTAAACATGTCTTGAAATGCCATTAGATATACGAGGTATGAAATCATGTGAAACTCATGGATCTTGAAAAACTCTATCATTTGATGGTGGAGACTATCATTGATCAAAGTTGGCCAGTCATGGAGTTATGTCTTATCAATAATGTGAGAGATGATGTAAAACATCCAAGGTTGGAATTTATTGGCCTCTACTTGACTTGTGACTTGATTGAGCATATTAATCATGACTACAAATTCCTCCTTTAATTCACCACACCCAAATTTATTTGGAAAAGTATTCTACTTCTCTTTTAGCCACTTTTGTGCAACTCTTTTTTGGTATTTATCCTTTTGCATGTACCATACCTTTTCACACTCTTCAATAGAGATGACTAAATTTTTAGCCCAATGGTGGTATTGAAAAACATTTCTCAACATCGTCCGCCCTGAGGCTGCAAACAATACACCCATCTGCTGATTAGATTTCTCATGTCGTTGGACTGTAATGCTTGACACAAGAAATTACAAATTCAAGGCTCTACACTGAGATGGGGATTGAAGCTACTACAAGCAACCCAAAGGCCAGTAGATATTTAAGCAGCATTTCCTCGTAGAAACACAAATCAAGCATTGGATTACACATAAATTCATCAGTTCAATCTTTCAAAATAATTCATAAACATTAATGATTAGACATTCTGCAGAGAATATTACATGCTGAAAAACTCAAATTTTGACTATAAACATACCTATGTTCACAAACTAATGAAAATAGATTTGTGATTTCTCTCCAAATAATCGGATTCTTGAAAAAAGCTGAGGTCTGGGTTTTGTAGAGAATCATGTTCTAGAGAGACGTAGTTGATCATATTTTGAAAAAGCTGAGGGTTTCCTGAAAAAGTGCGAAAAAATAGATTCTTGAAAATATAAAATTTTCCAATCTTCAAGAGGATAAAAAAGAAAGCAATTCGAGATCGATGAAATATGAAAAAGATGACACTATTTTTTTGAAAAGTGATGCCCTAGGAATTTAAAGCATGAAAATGAATTCCTTTGTGCTTCCCAATCTGAAAACCACGGAGAACACTAAAAAATAGCCACGTTTTGGCCTCCAAAGCTTGATGTTAAGAAAATTCTATGTTTCCTCCTCTGGATGCTAACCTGCAAAATATGTGAATAATGAATGCCAAAGCCTCCTTAAATAGAGTGCGAGGACAAAAAAGCACTTTTATTTATAACACAAAACTTTAAAATGAAATCAAAACCAACATGAATGAACCTATTTTAGAATAGAATACTAATCACAAAATTAAATTCTTAAAACCTTGGACGTAGATTTGCTACTTTGTCTGGTAGGCTTTAGATCGTGGGGATTCAAAAATTACTATACGAAGTTTTCAGCATCTGCTCCATCCATCTAATTTAGTCTTTTCGATTTTGGACGTCTAAAGAATCTTATGAATTGACTGATAGACTCGTTGAAGAGCATGATCGAATCTAAGAAGCATCTCTTGGAGGCTACAAACCCTAAAAACAACTTTTGAGTGCTCAAAATATTGGGCGCCCCTAGCTAATTGGGGTGCCCATGTTTACCAGAGTTAACCATTTTTTGAATATTTTCAACTTTTCAAATTTGTCTTTCTTTTTTCAATGACTAATGAATCTTTTGGTTTGGTTGAGATATTCATTGGAAAGCCTGAAGAATTTTGAAAAGAACGTCCAATTTTGCAAACCCTAAAAGCTATCTTAGATAGCTTAAAATCCTAGGCGCCCCTGATTGACTGGGGTGTTGATGTGTGCTAGATTTCAAAAAAATTGAATGATTTTCAATTTGTCCTTGTGATAGAACACCTCTATTTGATTTGAGATTTTGGCTATTTGACAGATCCAGTGATCTTACTGATGGATTTTTTGTAGAGCCTAATCAAATCTTAGAGAAATCTAGAGTTCACCAATCCTGAATTTTTTTCTTTTTTTGATAGTCTTAGATGTTTGTATATCATCCAGCGAGGTACCACCAGTACGCTATTAAAGGAATTTTTTGGAGTTTTTCGTGCTTCGTCTCGCATTCTCCTCTGCATTTTCTGGTTGCTCATTACATCGGATAATAGAGACAAAAATGGGAAAGAAGTCCCAAACGCTCATTGAATTAAGGATTCACCTAGACTCTCTGGACTTGGTTTTGTGTTCTGATTTTCTAGAAGGATTTTCATATTCACTCCTTTGTTCTTCGTTTCGCCGGGCATCCTTAAGCGTTTCATAGATTTACATCTATCTGACATTGGATATGGATTTAAACCGCCAGAGATTGACCATCCTCCATTGATAACCATAGAATACGTTTTTGTTTTAAAATTGGATAGAATCCCTGAAATAGTCTTCATGAATGATGGACTAATACGATTCCAGGAGTATTTTTAACCAATCCAAAGATGAGTTACGGGCCTTGAGAATAGACATTCTTTTTAGAGCTTTCTATTTTGTGACGTTCTTTCTAATTATCCATTTAAAAAACCCTACGAGAATACTGTTTCAAATTATATATTTTGAAAACTTTCTCAAAATGAAAATTCAAAATAAAGTACAAAATTCAAATTGGTTATAAAACAATTTCCTTCAAAAATTGGATCGTCATATTTTTAGAAATCACGGGTTTTTCTTCAGCATTGTGCATGACATTGGAATTTCTTTTTAACTTTTCTTAATTTCTGCAAGATTCTTTGCTCTTTGCAAAGATGCGTTAGTAGGCAAAATTTTGAATTTTTGTTGATACGGTCATAGAGATTCACTCTAAATACTTGAACAAAGAGCAAAATTTCCTAATCATTATTCTATGTGAGTAAACATCAAGTTTTCCACAAGCCCTATCAAACTAGGTTATTACAAATTTACATCATAAATGTTGGAGAACAAGATAATAATTCTATCAAAATTGGAAAGAAATATAATGTATCAAAAATGGATAGAATTATTAATTATGACTAGTGACAATTAAATACTAGATCACATAAGCCCTGACTTAAATTTGAGACTCTGGGCTGACTTAGTCATCAATATCAAAGGACATGAGATGTACAAGTTTATAGTTGATTTGGATCATCTTAAATGAGAACGAAGGCTTCAACCTCCCGGGTATTTGGCAATTCTCTTACCCAGTCTACAAGGATTATAGAACTCTCCATACAATAGTTGTAAAATAGATAAACAAGATTCATAGGTCATGGAAGTTTATGAACATCCAATTCATGTAGGAAAGGAAGGGTGCTATTGGAGGTACTGTCCTTGTGAGACTAGATTAACCAAGGGGATTCAAATATTGGCAAGGGTGTTATTTGAGATATTGATCTTGCAAGACATTGATCAAGTATGGAGATTCAGATTGATGGAAGTGTGCTAATGGAGACAATGCTATCGCAAGACAATGGATTAAACAAAGGGTTTTAAATATAGGCAAGGATGCTATTGGAGGTATTGATCTTGTGAGAGATGGATCAATTAAGTAGATTAAAATAGAGTGCTTTCACAGATTAGTCATAAACATCATAAACAGACAAGTTAATTCAATTTAGAAAACCATTACATCATCCAAAGGAATATTCAAATGCCTCTTGAAATTACATAAGAAGCCATGGACTTCTTCTAGGGTCTCCTAATGGATGATTCTAATAATAGAGAATTAAAGAGAAAATAGGGCACTAACTAAACAAGCCAATGCCATATGAAGGAGACCAATCAAAAATCAAATCAAAGAGATTGTGTTATCCTTTGAGAAAGATAAGATCTTGATTCAAGGGCATCCAAGTTCACAGGCGATCCAACACCAACCAAAATTATCAGGTTTTTTTCAATTTTGTTGATTATGTAGTTGATTTTTGGGTAGTTAATTCAAGAGGATTTTCAAAGAAAACATGGGAAAATTAATGACATCACCTTGTAGAGGGGCCTAATGGTTATCTACAAAATCAAATTTGGTGAGAAATGGGTGAAAAATGAATAAGTTATACTTATGTGGGTTTTTGGGTCTACTAATGGACTTTTGTAGATATTTATTATTGAGTCGACCCATTTACAATTAGTTTTGACATATTTGCTCGCACACTTGGTACCAATTGGTTTTTCAACATTGGCATAAATATTCAAGTCATTTGAACCACTCTTCCAAGCAATCCAATTTCTTTGAGCCTGTTCCATTGTCTTTGCTTGCATAATTGGTATCAAATCAAGTTTTCATATTTTGTTGGAATCTCATGGCAAACTAGCTTTGTAGGAATTCTTTGCTCATCTTATTTTTTAGGAATTTCATGTCCAATTGGCTTGTGGGAACTTCTTGCTCATTTGACTTTGCAAAAATCTTAAGTGTAATTGGAACTTGCAAGGAAACTCAAGTGAATTGAATTTTTAAAGTTTAATCAATTAGTTTAGATGAACAATTTCGATGATGATGAAAACATATGATAATTATCATTAATTTTTTTTTTAAAACCTTGTTAACTCAAAACAAAATGAAATGTCAAGCACCTCCTTTCCACTTTTTTATCACCAAGTTCCCAGTGTGGGTGAGGTGAGAGCATGCAGTGTATGGGATTACAAATTCTTTTGAAAATAAGAAGTTGAAAGTAATATCCACTTATTCTATGGGGTTAGCCAACACTTTCAGTTTTTAGTGTGAAAACTTATACAATAGTGAAAATGCAAGCGAGCTCTTCCATTTTTTGGTGGTGAGGGAATACATAAAAAAAGAAACTCTCTCTCTCTTTTCAACAATGAGTGAATACAATAAACTAGAGCAACTCTTCCATTTTTTAACGGTGAGTAAAAACCAATCATCCACTTATTTAGTGAGGTGAGTAACAAAAAATTACCAAGAACAACCCATTGGTGGTACTACCACTCAGGGTTACAATGTTAGCTCATTTGAAAGCTTCTAAATTGAAGATATGCATTTGTTGTTACAAGTATGGTCATGAAAGAAATTTATAGAACATCCCCACATGTATCACAACATCAAAGAACTAACCACTCATCATGGAATTAACAAATATACCTCAAATTTTTGCAAATAGATGGCTTGTGTGGGTCTGAAAGAGGTTTAAAATCTTGTTGTTACAATCTAGACAATAAGATATAAACTCAAAAAAATTCACCAAATCACTCCCACATGCACCCACAATGAATGCAAGCTCAAAGATTGGAAAATAGATGGCTGGTGTAGGTTGAAACCTTGTTGTTATAGTTTGGACAACGAGATATAAACTCAAAATATTTCATCAAATCACTCCTAGATGCAACCAAAATCTATGAAAACATTCACCAAAGCATAAATCCCAAAATCTACAATCAAAATACTTTGAATTATCTTTATTTTGAAACTTTGAAATCCAAAACTCTGTGAATACCAATGTGATTCTTGTGTGAAATAATTTTTCCAACTAGGGAGGATTTTTCACCATTGAAACTAGTGATTTGATGAGGTTTTTCGTCCTCAATCAACCTTGAAAGTTTTTCACTATTCATTTGAGCAACATCCAATTGTGTGTGCAGACTTGAATAATCCAAATTAAAGCCCCAAACCTCCTTTTATGAATTTTTTATTTCTTTTTCTTTTTTCATTGGTTTTTTTGAAAAAAATGATTTTTTGTTTGTTTCTTGGTTTCACCCCAAGTTACAAAAAATCTTGAAACATATCAGAATCCAAATTTGACCACATCATATAATATTGAGGCAATAGGTGAATAATAGAATCCAATTTGGTGACTTACTATAAATAGCCTACTCATCCAAAAAGTTTGGAGAGCATCCAAAGGTCAAAAATTGATTTCGATAGCATCAAGGGGCTCCAACTAACCAATTGAACTCAAACCCAAGATTAATTGGTCTATAAGATTGATCAAATGCTTCTCCAAGAGTTTTGGAGTTCTCCCTAGCTAACTAGTTAGCCTTCAGAAGACTTGGAAACTAGCTAAATGTGTAGGAATTGGCTAAGCGCCAAAAGGATACATTATAGTACTCCCTCCTCAAGATTGTTTGTCCTTAAGAAATCACAACAAAATCTTGATTGATCTTGAATAGATCCAAAGAAATTATAGGATCCCAAATGAGTCCGAAGAATACTTCCCCATGATTTTGTTGCTCTACAGTGATGCAACTGAATATTTTCAAACTAGCATTCTTGGTTTCCCTGTGAAGCAATCTACCAATCTCACAAATTCTTGGATCCAAAATTCTTGTATCATCAAATAATATAGAGATGAGAGAATGAGAATACCTCAACAAGACATCCACACACCATCCATCTCAAAATTAATGTGTGAGAAAAAACATGAATTGTTCCTCATTGAAAGAACACAAATCAGCTTGTATGCAAGCTGGAAAAAAAATATTATAGTCATAAATCACTTGATTTTCTATCCCAAATAAACTTATGATGACATTAGTGTTTAATTTTTCTAATTGAAACCACTTTCCAACATACTGCAATAGTCTAGTGGTCCCATAACACTCAATTTTGCAATTGATCAAACATGGAAACAACAACTTATAATATGATTCTGTCAAAATCAACAACCTTGAAGTAAGACAACAACTATATAAATGAAATCTCTTTGCAAGGACATGAATGATGAGCATTAAATTGCTCAAAATCACCTTGGAAGAGGTTGAAAAAGGCTCCCAAACAACCTCCAACTAGTAGTTCCTCCATCCATTGACATACACTTTTTTCCATCCTACACAAATGTGAGCAAACCAAAAGTATGAGGTGGCTGATCTGCAACAAAAGAGCAAATTCAAAACTGAAAATTTGAATTAATTTTTGCTAACAAGCATCTCTCAAGTCATCATAACCTTCCAACATACTTTTCCGGTGACCTCTATCATAAATTTGAAGGAATGAAGAAATTCCACAATGCTTATGCTGTGCAACTTTGCTATTAATGTGTGCCTCAACAAAATACCTATTGCCAAAACTAAATGCATTTTCTCCAAAAATAATGCCCCTTGAGCAAACCATCCAAGTGTCATCAACAAATTGTACCTCCAAGGCACTAAGATATTTGTAACCATCATACAGTATGACATGCATCTTGAACTCATCCTACTACTTCCTATGGAGGATTGTGACATCTTTGACTTCTTGCAATTCAACAATGAAAGCATCACCAACTAAAGGTCTAGGAGAAATTGATGTCTCTGTATTCCATTTCAAAGAAGGATTAGCATATGTCAAATCAACTCCCAATTCAAAAGGTGGATTATCCTACCATTTCTTTATGCAAAACAAGTTTTGAATTTTCATTATATGTTGTTGTTTTGAAAATTCCAACAAGCTCAAAATCACTTTTTGGAAACTCCTCAAGTTTAGTCATGATGTAGTCTCCATGTTTCAACACATCCCATGTGGAAACTTCAAATTCAACCTCACTTATGCATTCTTTATCAAGCCATCTTCTTGGAGGATTATCAATCGAAAAGTTTGGCACATCCTCATGATATGATCTCAAATCAAGTTGAAAACCAAACTCTATCTCATGCTTGGGAACTTCACCATGATATCGTATCTTGTTATTGTCACTAGATGTTTCATCTTCCATCACAAAGAATGGATTATCATAAGTTGACTCAAAACTTATTTCAAAGAGAGGACTATCAAGAATTTTAAATTAATTCCTTCCCTTTTGCTCAAACCCATCTTGTTGATCCAAATTTGCACATGCAACTTTTGATTTCTTTGGGAAACCTTCTAAATCAAACTCTTCTTGAAGTCTATCAAGCTCATCAATTACTTGATTTCTTTAGCTCTTTGTTCATTTTCTTGCTCCCTATATTGTTTGGCCACATAAAGCTTATCTACTTCTAGAAGTGTCTTTTGGACACTCTCTAATGAAATATTTCTGAAATCAAGCTCAACGATGAGCTCACTAACCTCATTTTTTCGCAATGCATTGAGAGCCTCTTCAAAAAACTTGAAGATATGATCCCTATCTAAAATTAAGTTAAATAATTTGACTTCATTATTCCCAAAGCCTTTTTTTACTGTTTGTACCTTTACAAGAGTGGCTCCTCCTTCAATGTCTCCTTATCTCTCCTTAACTTGGGCCTTCCAAATGAGGTCTTCAATAAATTTGTGTGTGCCATTAACTCTAGACAAAACCTGAACCAAATCCTCTTTTATGATTGGCAACTAATTCTTTAATCCCTTGAATTATTTTTGTCATGGATTCAAATCAACAAAGTCACTTGGTTCTTCACACAATAATGGCTCATGTGTTTCATCTTCTATCTCCAAATTGAATTCATTTCAGATTTTTTTGAATAAAAAAAACTTGAGCTAGAACCAAAATCAACTCTTATCATTAAGATGTTTGTGCTCATTAATAGTTGCTGATTTGAAAGCAACAACATCCTCAAAATCAGCATTCTCATTTCAAACCATCCTGATTTTAGCCTCCCCTTTTGTAACAGGTGCTTCATATGACACTTCATCAATTACCTTTCCACTGGTGTCATCATTGGAGTCAAGTCTTTCAAAGAGATCATTTTGGAGACAAATAATAGATACCTCTTGAAACACCCCTTCAACCTCTTAAGAAGAAATATTTGAGGGTTCTTGATCTTCAAGCTCTTCCTTTGTGTCATGCTCTACAGTCACAAGTTCTTTTTCAACCTCAATAGGAAAATAAGGCTTCAATTTTACATCATATTTATTGAAAACCTTTTTAACAAAACTATGTGCACCTGCAAAAGTATTTGGTTCTTGCCTCAATCCAACCAATAAGGTAGATAAGAGTGATTGGGAGTTTTCATCATTCACAATCAAAGTCATGATGACCTGCATGGAAGATATGACTTTTCCTACACGATTCTCATTAACAACATGCATGAAAAGATGAAACATTTGAGAATAAGATCCTCAAAACCAAGATCCAACATGATAACACAAGATCTAATTTTTGCAACACTTTCCAAGAATTTTAGGGTCAATGCAGGATCATGGGGGTCCAAACTAGGCCCCTAAGTGGCAATGAAAATTTAGAAAAATAGAGTTAGAAAACTTGACATAAAAATTTGAATAGGTTATTAACTTAATTTGAAAAATATGTAAGAATAGAATTTGTAGCAAATTGAATGTAGTTTCTAGGCTACTATTCCTTTTTAGGAAAAAAGTAATTTTATTTTGCGAAAATTTGAAATTTCAATACATAGTAGTACTAAAATTTCAAGAAAAAGATAAGAAGTAGGTGTATGTTTGACCACCCTAAGCACAAGAAAAAAATAACATTTTTTTTTCTAGAACTTTCAATATACGTAGAGGACACATGCCTGGATGTGCCACATTTTTTTTTGTAAATTTTTTGCATGTAAATATTTAGTTATGATTTTCTTATTAGAATATTTCAAAAGTATTAAAATGTGTTTGTCTAACCACCATAACTTGGTCAAAAAATTATGAAGTTCAATTTTTTTATCCTATAGCATGTGAAGCATAGAATGTGACACATCTTTTAGATTCAAAAAATGTGAAATAGATTGAAAATTGTAAAAAAAATTCAATTAGCCTATCTATCAGGATTTTAGTCCTAATGTATGTAGAAAATCAATAATAATTATCTATTGAATTCAAAATAAGGAATATCTTATATTGGTGGAAAGCTGAAAAAAATTTCCATAAACCCTTTTGTTTCATCAAATTTGGATAAAAAAAAGTTGTCAGCGACAAGGGCGAACTTCAAAAAACTAAGGAATTTTTGTAAACACATTTTTTCAATTGACTTTCCAGGTTTGGCAATCTCGAACCAAAACCTGAGCCTACTGATTTTGTTAGAAAATTTGGATATCCATTACCTCTATTATTTATAATGCGTATTTTGTATTATTATAAGGATAGAGGACTTGAGGTTCATTAGGGTCGGGAGGGATAAGATGCGTCCGGATCTTTCCGAGAGTCAGGAGGGAGGAGGGAGGTTAAGGGGCAGGTCCGGTGAAGACTGGAGTCGGGGCGGACAGAGAAATCAAAACGATCAAGATCATTTCGCGCTTTTCGGCAGAACATCAAAATCAACAAACCAAAATCAAACAAGATCGATCAAATCAGGCAGATCAGCATCAAATCAGACAGGATCGCGCAATCCGACAAAGTCGGATCAATCAGGAAGAATCAGAAAGATCATCGAAAGACAAAGGAAAGACAGATCGAAGGAAATCCGATCAAAATCATCGATGAAGTCGAGATTCGTCCAGATAAAGACAGGTCGTCGATCAGTCAATCTCAAAATATTCGAAGATCTTAAGAAGAGATTTTTGAGGGTTCTTCATCTTCAAGCTCTTCCTTTGGGTCATGCTCTACAGTCACAAGTTCTTTCCCAACCTCAATAGGAAAATAAGGCTTCAATTTTTCTTCACATTGGTTGAAATTTTTTTTAACCAAACTATGTGTAGCTACATAAGTATTTGGTTCTTCCCTCAATCCAACCAACAAGGTAGATAAGAGTGACTGGGAGATTTCATCATTCACAATCAAAGTCATGATGACCTGCATGGATGATATAACTTTTCCTACACAATTCTCATTAACAAAACCCATGAAAAGATGAAACATTTCAACAATAAGATCCTCACAACCAAGATCCAACATGATAACACAATATCTGATTTTTGCAACAGTTTCCAAGATTTTTAGGGTTAGTTCAGGATCATGGGGGTCCAAACTAGGCCCCTAAGTGCAATGAAAATTCAAAAAAACATAGGCAACTTGACATAAAAATTTGAATAGGTTATTAACACAATTTGGAAAGTATGTAAGAACAAAATTTGTAGCAAATTGAATGTAGTTTCTAGGCTACTAGTCCTTTTTTGAAAAAAAGTAAATCTATTTTGTGAAAATTTGAAATTTCAATGTAGTAGTACTAAATTTTTAGGAAAAAGGATAAGTAGGTGTATGTATGACCACCCTAGGTACAAGAAAAAAAAAATTATCTAAAACTTTCAATATATGTAGAGGACACATGCCTAGATGTGCCACATTTTTTGGTAATTTTTTTCATGTAAATAATTATTTATGATTTTTTTATTAGAACATTTCAAAATTATTAAAATATGTCTATCCTGACCACCATAATTTGGTCAAAAAATTATGAAATTCTTTTTTTATCCTATAGCATGCGAAGAATAGAATGTGACACATCTTTTAGATTCAAAAAATGTGAAATAGTTTGAAAATTGTAGAAGTTTATCTATTAGCCTATCAATCAGGATTTTAGTCATAATGTATGTAGAAAATCAATAATAATTATCTATTAAATTCAAAATAAGACATATCTTATATTGGCAGACATATGACAAATTTTTCAATAAACCCTTTTCGTTTCATCAAATTCGGATTAAAAAAGTCGTCAGCCATAAGGGCAAACTTTAGAAAGCTAAGAAATTTTTTAAACACATTTTTTCAGTTGACTTTCCAAGTTTGGCAATCCCAATCCAAATCTTGAGCCTACTAAATTTTTCAAAAAAAACATATATTCGTTACCTCTACTATTTATAATAGATTATATTTAATATATTAATATATACTAATATAATAATATATATTATATTACATATTACATATTATGGGTATGTGCACCAATTTGTGACAAAAAAAAAGATGCCACTTTTTTTTTTACCCAAAATGACCATTTTCCGAGCACCAAATTTGGCGCTTGCCAAATAGCTTGGTATTTTAAAATTCAAAAAAAAAAATGGCGCTTTCATTTGGCGATTTGGCGCTTGCCAAATGAAGTGCATGAATTTTTGGATTTATTTTTTTGAACTCTTTTATTTTTTTGTTTTCTTTTTCTCTCTCTGCCAGGGAAACTATATACATGAAATAAATATATAAGTTGACATTTACATATGGAATTTTACTTTCTTATACTTTAAGTTGTATTTCATGTATATAGTTTTAGGATGTTTGAGAGTGGTTTCAGATCTCTTGGAGTTATAATGCAAATTCTAGTTTTTGGAAGATCTTATAATTTTTTAGACTTAGTCAAATTTCAATAATCATGTCAAATTTTAGTAATTAGGAGGTCAAATTTCAATATTCAGAAATTTGTATCATCTTTCTCTCTCACTCTCTCCTTCCCTCTCTACTCTCTATCTCTCATGTCCCTCCCTCTCTCTCCCTTCCTCTCTCCCCCCTCTCTCTCCCCCCTCTCTCTCCTCCCTACCTCTCCCTCCCTCCCTCCCCTCTCCACTTCTCTCTATCTCTTCTCTCTCTCTACATATCCTTCCCTCTCTACTTAACTTTATCTCTAATAGGTCTAGATAATGGCTTATTTTCTATTGTTTTTATACATGTTTCAGTATACTTTTAAATACATTCTCTAGACAATGTTCCTATATTATACTATCCTTCCATATCCATTATGCAGACTTGAACCTTAAATATGATGATGGAATTATGATTATATTATATTAGTATTATATGGTTTATATGAATATATGTATAGAATGTTGATGGAATTCTATGAGTTAACTCTAATAGTTATCCTCGTGTACATGTTTTGTAGAATTAACTTGTTTGTAACTAAAGAGGAACCATGGCATAGAAGTTGCAGGATGGACCCGTAGCAAAAGGAATTACTAGACACTGAAACAAGGGAAGCTCCAGGTTAAGTTGAACATGGTGATCATTGATCAAAGACAATTAATGAAGGTTGGACATGCATTATTATAGCTAGTTTAATAAATGTTGAAGAAGAGGTCTCCTTCACTTATGGAATTTTTACAAGTGGTTGTATGTTTTCATACAATTCTATTTTGACAGAGTTCTAGTTTTGATAGGATTCTCTTTTCTTTTTAGTTATAGGTTGAATAATTCAAGTCTTAATTTTACGCTCTATTATCTAGGAATGGAGTTAATGATTTCAATTAGTTGTTGCTTTCAATAAAGATTTCCTCAAGCTTGTATATAGCTAATGGTTGAATCCATAGGATAGTTAGTTGGTTTTTCTTAGTTTTATGTTATAAGTTACTTTCAATTTTGAGACATGAAAAATATTCCAAATGATTGAGTCCAATATGTAGAAATATCTTTTGTAATCTTTTACAATATGCAATGAATGGAGTTAATATTATGGGATGCGTAGGATCTATTAGCTAGATTGAGTTCAGTTAAAGTGGGAACATTTAGTTGAGCATGCCACTCAAGGTATTGTTCTTCACTTCATTTTCTTGTTATTTATTTCTAGTAATAGTTGTTATTAGTTTATCATTGTTTCATGAATCGTATGCAAGTTAATTAGAATTTCATCTCTTGCTTATTGTGAATGAATGCTTGTGAATAATTCATGTAATGGTTATTAGTAGCACTTTGAAGGATAGTTCAGCTCAGTCATTAGTTTTTATTAGGTTTTAAGTTAATACAACATTGTTTTATTAGCAACAGTTTAGTTACAGTCTAAGATATAGGTACTCATAGCAACTAGTTCTAGTTTATGCTTTTTTTTGTTTTGAAATTCGATGAATTTCCAACAAGTGGAATAACTTAGTAAGGTAGTTTAGGTAGCTTTAAGTCCATGAAGGCATATACAATGCCACACCATCATAAGCTTACAAGCCTTGGGTTGACAATTTAATGTGGTATTAAGTAATGTAAAGTTGGCCATTCAACCAGTTAAACCTCTGAATTGAGTAGGTACTACCAAGTTTACAATACATTAGCTTAGACTCTACATTTTTGGCGATGTTTCTAGGGATGGTGCTATCTTCATAGAATTTTTTTTACAGTTTTTATAGTTAACTTTTCTTTTCAACATTAGGACTTTTAGTTACAATATTTTCCAACATCGGAGATAGAAAGACTCTAAAGCCATATTTTATGTATGTAGAGGTAGAAAGACTCCTTGGGTAGGTTCCTTCCCTCCACACACTAGGAATCTATTGCAAAATTTGGCGATCATAGTACTCAAAGTGAAGGTACCACCAAAGAAGATATTTCCTCCTCACCAACATCTAGCACACATACAAAAGGAACATATTGCACCATGGGTGATGCACCAGATGATGATGTTGAATGACCAAAATTTGAATTTCCAATCAATAAATAGGAAAGGGCTACAGTGCTAAAGAACATTCCTCCTTCGGCCTTGACAATCTTCTATGGGTTAATGACTGAGGACCCAGTTACATTTCTCTTTGAGTTTGATGTCCTATGCCGAAGTTATGAGTACACTTCTAATGCTCACAAGCTTAAAATATTCCCTGAAACTCTAAAGGATGCAACTCTAAGTTGGTTCATGGGATTAGGCTGGGATGTTGTTCCTGATTGGGAAACTATGAAGACCATGTTCCTAGAAAAGTATTAAGACTATTGTAGGGGACTTGATAGGAGGAAAGATGACATTTTCAGAATGTCACAAAATAATGATGAGCCTTTGGAAGATTACGTGGAAATATTTCAGTTTTCTCTAAAGAAAAACTCACAAAATAAGTTGTCAGAAGAGTCTCTCACATTAGTCTTTTTGAGAGGATTCAATGATGACTGCATGCATGCCTTGAACCTTATTGGTCAGGGAGATATTTCTTAGATACCATTTTCATAAATTCATAAGGTCTACAGGAATTATTCCAGGACCTTTACTAAAAGGCCAAGAGGAGATCGAACATCATCTATTGGTGAATCATCTACAGGGGTTTCAAAATAAAGCTAAGAAATCTATTATCCAACATGAAGGAGGATATCATTGGTCATTTGGAAACTCAGTTGGATACTCTCCACATTAAGAAAAAATAGGAGGAAGTTGAGGCTATGCTCACTGAATATTGTCCAAGCTGCAGATAGAGAAAGGCAAATTGTAAATGAAAAAGAGTGGCAAGTTTCAAGTAAGATAAAGTTGAGAAACTTGATTTTCGACCAATTGAAGGAGATGATGGAAAAATATTTTATATAGCATAAAGGAGTCTATTGTAGCAAAGACAAGGTATGCCACAAGACCCCCTTAGCTTTAATTCATCCTTTCCTATTGGGAATCAAAACATTTTCTTCTTGGAACTCTTAGCCCTAGAAAGTAAATCAAAACCAGTGGTTGAACCCTCAACAATGGCCACAAGCTTAGTCAAATTGGATCCAACAACCAAACCCTTGGCCACAACAAAATTTCTAGGGTTTCAATTATAATCCATAATGGCCAACCCGATAGAATCAATGGCAGGCTTAGTGGCAGAAAGGCCAACAATGGTAGCAACAAAATATGAACTACTAGCAACCTATGCTCCCTCCTCCACCACAACAACAAGATTTAATGCCTCCATAAAATCCTACAAATCATCCACCCAAGCAACCACAAATACCTGCCCAACCTACAACTAACCCTAACACTAAGCCTATTCAACAGGCTTACACTAACGAAGCTATACAATACCTCACTTATCAGTAGAGGTGAGTGATTTCCACCTCAGATCAAGGAAATAACTTGTTGGACCTTCATCCCCCCAAATTATAGAAATGGAGGATGAGGAACCTGTAGTTGAGGCTTCTACCAAACCATCTTTGGAACCTAAGTCAAATCAGGTACACCAAACCACTTCAAGTCCTAAGCCACCTTTTCCTAACTGCCTAGCTATACAAAAGCACCACACATAGGCTGAGATAGATATTTTAGGACAGTTAAAAGATGTGAGCATCAAGATTCCCCTTATCCAAGGTATCAAAGACATCCCTATCTATACCAAAACTATAAGGAATCCATGTCTTAAGAAACCAGGTAGGAAAAGAAAAGATCCTTAGACAATCAATGTCTTGGGAAATCTTGTAGATATCATGTTAAGGAACATTACAGTCCCTAAGTATATAGATCCTAGTAGTCCAATTGTGGATGCTAAGCTTAATGAAACCCTCATTAAGAATACTTTGATAGAATTGGGGGCAACAATCAATGTCATGAAAAAAGAAACAATGTAGTCAGTTCAATTGGTCAACCTTAGGCCCACACAAACTATTTTACAGCTAGCTGATAAGTCCATGGTCAAGCCTAAGGGAATTATTAAAGACCTAGTCATTGCATTGGATTCTTAGAATACCCTACATACTTCATAGTGCTACAACCCAAAGTCAATCTTGTAGGTTATCCACCCATCCTAGGAATGCCTTGGTTAGCTACAGTTGATGCATTTATAGGATGTAAGTCTAGTAAAATGATAATATCCAATGGGACAGTTACAAAGAACTTGGTTCTTTATCCACCAACCCAACCATATGAAGACAAACAAACCATTTGGCCCAATTTAGATGAGGAGGAGGATAACTATTCTTTGCAGACACTGATGACTATAGAGCACAACCTCTTATTAGATGACTAGGATGAAGATGAGCTCATTTCTCACATAATCCAAAATGACTGTGGCAAGAGCCCGCAACAACATGAATGCCTCATATTCCTACAAGACCCCTTGCAAAGTATTATACCCGCTAATTCTACAAAAGAAATATCATAGCTATTTCATTCATTACTACCTCAACAATGTCTACCCATCATACCAAGCCTTGATCTCTCATTAGTTTGAGAGTCATCAAAGGAATTCGAAATCATGCCAGGAAGGAAGTTGAATATTAATAATGCCTTGATAGAGGAACAAAAAAATTCTTTGCAACCAGTGCTACAAGCACACTCAGCCGCATATGCATGGGATTACCATGATATGAAAGGCATAGATCCCAATTTATGTATGCACAAGATTTATATTAATGATGGATATAGACCCATTCAACAACCACAAAAGCGTATGAATCCTACCCTTAGGGAGATAGTGAAAGTTGAGCTACAAAAGCTCCTTAATGTAGGTTTTATAGATCCAATATCATATAGTGAATGGGTTTCACCTTTGGTAATTGTTCCTAAGAAAGGTGGAAAGTGGAGAGTTTGTGTAGACTACAGGGAATTGAATACAACCACTAGGAAATATAACTTTCCTTTTCCCTTCATAGATTAGGTACTTGATTCTCTCATTGAGAAGATGTACTTCTCATTTCTTGATGGTTTTAGTGGCTATAACCAAATCAAAAGTGCTCCAAAGGATCAGGACAAGACTACATATAAACTTGGGGGACTTAGGCTTACTCTGTTATGCCCTTTGGCTTAATCAATGCTCTAACTACCTTTCAAAGAGCAGTACTCAACATATTTTCTGATTATGCACATGAATGCATGGAGATATACATGGATGACTTCACTACTTATGGTGAAAGTTATGAGGAAGCAATCAATAATCTGGAAAAAGTGTTAAAAAGGTGTAAAAAACACAACCTCACTAAGAAATGAAAAGTGATTCATGATGATGACACAGGGAATTGTATTGGGACACTTTGTATCTAGCGCATGAATTCAGGTTGATCCACACAAAATAGAGATAATATCTACCTTACCTGTTCCTTAGAAACAAAGAGATATTAGGAGCTTCCTTGGTCATTTAGGCTACTATAGGTGGTTTATCAAAGATTTTAGTAATATTTCCACACCTTTGTTTGTTTTGTTGAGTAAGGACATTGAATTTGAATGGACCTCAAAGTGTCAACACTCATTTAAAGAACTAAAGAAAGCTCTGACTCAAGCACCAGTATTGAGAGGGCCTAATTGGACTCTCTTATTTCACATGCATACAAATGCTTAAGATTTTTCCATTGGAGTAGTCTTGGGTCAAAAGGATGGCAACAAGAAGTATGAAATTTATTATATCAGCAAGGATCTTCAAGGGGCGGAGTTGAACTATACTGTAACAAAAAAAGAGATGCTTGCTATAGTATATGCTATTAATAAATTCAAGCACTATATTACTAGCTATTCAGTCTTTGTCCATATAGGCCACACAACAATCAGGTATTTGATGAACAAGCCAATAGTTGGGGGTAGATTGGTAAAATGGCTACTTCTCTTACAATAATTTGATATTACCATAGTTGTGTAGGATCATCATGGAAAAATAGGCCCTTAAGTGGCGATAAAATTCAAAAAATCATAGTTAGGCAACTTGATGTAAAAAATTGAATAAGTTATCTATATTATTTAAAAAATATGTAAGAATAGAATCTATAGAAAATTAAATGTAGTTTCTAAACTACTAGGTTTATTTTAAAAAAAACTATTTGGTGAAAATTTGAAATTTCAATGCAGTAGCACTTAAATTTTAGGGAACAAATAAGAAGTAGGTGTTTGTCTGACCACCCTAACCACAATAAAATGATAATATTTTTTGATAATATTTTAGATATAAGTAGAGGACTCATGTCTTGATGTGATGCATATTTTTTTGTAATTTTTTTCCAGGTAAATAATTAATTATGATTTTTTTATTACAACTTTTAAAAAATATAAAAACTCTTATGTCTAACCACCTTAACTTGGTCAAAACTTCATGAAATTCTTTTTTTTTTAATCCTATAGTATGTGAAGCATAGAATGTGACGCATGTTTCAGATTCAAAAAATGTGATACCGTTTGAAAGCTATATATGTTTTTCAATCAGCCTATCAATCGGGACTTTAGTTGTAATTCAAATAGAAAATGAATAATAATTTTTTATTAAATTCAAAGTAAAACATAATTTTATATTGGTGGAAAGCTGAGAATCTCCTTTAGAAACCCTTTTCATTTCATCAATTTTGGGTAAAAAAAAATTCGTCAGCCACATACCCATCATATCGCTACTTTTTGGCCCATCATGATCCTGCACATACCCAATTGACAAACCTGGAAAAGCAAATGTAGTAGATTTCTTATCAAGATTTCCCACACAATCCACTAAAGGAGTGGTAGATGATTCATTCGTAGATGAACACTTATTTTCTCTACAAATACATGTACCTTGGTATGTAGATATTACCAATTATTTGGTCACAGTGCAGATTCCACCACATTTTTCACCAAGAGAGAAGAGATAGTTGGTTCATAAATGTTTCCCCTAATCCTGGGTATCTAGTTATTTTTTTTATACTAGGCCTGATAACATCATGAGAAGATGTATCAAGGAAGATGAGATCTTTGAAATCATGAAGGCATGCCATGATGAGCCATGTGGAGGTCATTTTGCAGCAAAGAGAGTAGCCTTAAGATCCTCAGAATTGGCTATTATTGGCCTAATTTGCATAAAGATGTTAAATACACAAGAAGATATGATAGGTTTCAGAGGATGGGAAGGCCAACCAAGAGTGATGAGATGCTCTTACAACATCAGTTGACATTGGCACCCTTTGAAAAATAGGGTTTAGACTTCATTGGGCCAATCTCCCCTACAACTAACTACAAGGAATATATCCTTGTTTGCACTGACTACTTGACAAAATGGGTGGAAGTCAAGGTGGACTACAATTTTACAGAGATGGTAATGTGGCTAAGTTCTTGTATGAAGATATTTTTACTAGGTATGGAGTACCTAGAGAAATAGTCACTAATCAAGGGTCCCAATTTAATTTTGATCTAATTTCCAAGTTGGTTGAAGAATACCAAATTAGACACAAGAAATCAACACCCTACCACCCATAGGCTAATGGTCAGGTGGAAGTCACTAATAGGGAGATTGAAAGTATTCTCACCAAGATAGTGCAGCTGCATAGGAAAGATTAGGTTTCAAGGTTGCTTGAAGTAGTCTAGGCATATAGAACTACATGGGAAACTACCACTGGCTTTGCACCTTATGAGTTAGTCTATGGGAAGACATCAATCCTTCCTCTTGAATTAGAATATAAGAAATTGAGGACAATAGTAAAACTGGGAATGTATTTAATAGAAGCACAGAAGGAAAGGACACATTCTTTAAATGGGTTGGATGAGATAAGAATGGAAGCAATACATCATACATAAGTATTAAAGCAAGAAAGGATGAAATGGAATAATCAGTACATTAAAACAAAGGAGTTCACTATGGGGGACTAGGACCTGTAATATGATTCACAGTATAAAGACTTCAAGGGAAAATTTCAATCCAGATGGTTGGGCGCCTATGAGATTAGCAAAGTTTACCCTAATAGGGTAGTACAATTACACACCATTAATGCAGTCTGATTTTTGCTTCTTGTAAATTGTCATAGGTTGAAACTCTACAAGAAGCCTTTACAGAAGGATGATTTCATATTTTCACTGTTTCAAAAAAAATGGTGTTTGTAGTGAACCCAACATAGAATCAAACACACAGGGTGATGATTCAATAATACTTGACATACCCAGTACTTCTAGTAGCATAGAGATTGAGTTACACAGCTCAGTCCCTGCACTCACTTGGGACTAATTTTTTATATTTTTTTTCACAAGCACACACTTCATGTTATAATAATGTTCACACTATTTTCAGAGGGACCTGTTATCATTATTTACAAAGGATCTTGATGTTGTAGGGACCTGCAGCTTCATATTGTCAACATTTAGAATGAGTCCTGACATTGCAAGTGCCCATAGCAATGTCTGGCAGTTGAAAAGAATATTCAACTCATTTAGCGCCATATTTACTACAAGTTCATGAACATTTATTTCAAATATATTCATGTATCCTATCCATCATTTCATGTAAAATAACGTGACATAATTCCTTTATTTCCTGCTCTCATTACCAATACTCCAGCTCTCAAATCGCCAGCTCATACCTATCATCCTTGTCCCATCATATCCACTCACCACCCACTATTCATTATCTTGCAATTAATACCCGTCAAATCAAATCAATGAAAAAAAAAAATCTTTTCAGTTTCCATGCACAACGGATGGTTATTTCTCCAAGGAAGTACTTTAGGTACACTAAAATGATTATTATAGTTTTCTTTAAACTTTCATGCATTTTTTTTCATATTATTCCATGCATGCAAAATATTATATCACTAATTACCATCATTTCAAATTTAGGCCACCACCAAATCATAAATGTGAAGTGAGGTCACTTCACCATTTAAGTTGGCGGGAGGGTACACCTTTTTTAGTCTTTTCTCTAGTCCTTTTGAATCTTCCACCCAAATAAAATTTAATGAATATCATGACATGCAAAACCCTTAGTTGTGTTTTTTTTTTTGCTGCTATTTCCACTGCCATTTTAAAAATTTATAAACTTGAATCCTTGAGAACCTATGATAATTTAAGCTTAGTTTAGACTAAGATTTGAAATTAGAAGGGAACTTGTAGTTGCAGTATGGTATAGTAGTAAGGATATATGTGGAAACATAGGTTTTGAAATGGTAGAAAAGTTTGAAGGTGGTAGGAAAGAGTGAATTGAATTTTTTAGAGCTGAATTTTGTACATTGAGTAGAGAAATAAGCAAGGATGGGAGGAGATGTTATAAGAAGAGAGCCAATAGTCACCAAAAAATTCTGGAGGATGAAATAGTCCTACCCATCTTTACAAGGGTTGGTTGGCTCAATTACTTTTTGAAATTGATGGAATTTAGTGATGACTTAACAAAAAGGTTTTTAAAAACTCTTCAATATGATGAGGTGATGGTAAAGGGATTGTCAGTTGATGCATCAAAAACCGCCATTGCACAAGTCACAGAACTACCGAGAATTGGGAAAAAAATTCCAGCTTGGGCCGATGTAGTTGCAACTCAGGAAGAATTTTGCATACGAGGTGAAGAGTTAGATTCCTCATCGCAAGGTATGAAGAGACTTTCTCTCCACTGGTTGTGGGAAAGATGTGCCTCTTACATTATTAGATACATTACTTGTGATGGTAGCAACAACCTTTTGTACATAGTCTATTTGAAGTTATTGAGTCATCTCTAGCATAATAGGGTAGTGAATGTACCAAATTTTCTTTACAACTTGTTGAAACAAATGGCTTTGGAATACCAAAGAAAAAAAAGTGGCACTTCCCTCTCTCACCATTGCTTAGTTACCTTATTGATAAAAAGGATTTTGAGAATCCAATGCCCACAAGTGAAGTGGGAAGATTTCATGGAATGCATAGACATCAATATTTTGTTGGATGCACCTGTAGTACCTAAGGATACTGAAATCTAGGATGAACCCCAAAATGAGCCTGAAGAGGAAAAATCTCATATTTCACCCGTGGCTTCTCCTTCCCACAACCAAGGAAAGCATGAGGAACATGCAAAACCAAAGTCTAGGCCACCCACAAATAAGGAATTACCTTCTTCTAAGTCACAAAAATCTAAGAGCTGGAGAGGCAGTGTATCTACCTCCACTACACCCTCAAAACCAGAAGAAGAAATTTTAAAGAAAAAGAGGGATACTCAAAAGCACAAAAAGAGGATGTTCCTAAAAAGAAACATAGTGTTAAAAAGGAAAAGAGGAAAATTGAGGAAGAAGTACTTACACCTAGATGCTCTGGTAGGCTCAGGAAATAAAGTGCTACAAAAGGAAATATAGGGGAACCTGAAGGGGAGATGGGTACAAAACAACCTTAGGGAGAACAACTCTAGAAAGAAAAACCTTAGGAAAATGTTATGATTGTAGAAACTGACTCTAAATTAGAACGGAATGTTCCTAGTAATAAGAATATACCAACGAAAAAGAGAAGGTATGTAGTAAAAACTTTTGATTCTAAATCAAAAGATATATTTGATGCCAAGAAATTTTGGATAGAAACCTTTCCCATTCTTGGAGATTATGAAGAAAGTAATTATCAGTTTGAAAATGCAGAGGAATTTTACATTGAAGACAGGGATGTAAGAAAAGAACTTCAAGAGGAGTTGGAAAAAATTAAACACCTGGAGGAATTGGTGCAGAATTATGAGTAGAAGGATCAAGAAAGAGAAGCAAAAATGTAGCATATGGAGGAGAAACTATAGCTATATGGTCATGGCACTAAACTAGATGTGTTGGCACAGTTGGATGTTACTAAGATAGGGGACAAAGAACTAACACTATCAAATGAGAAAACCCCTCCTCTAAAAGCTCATGATTATCATACAACCAACTTACTTGGCTACCAATTGTGGAAGATAACTAATAAATTTGCATAGGAAAAGAAGAAGTGGAAAAAGGAAAAGGAAAAATATGAACAGGAATTGGAGAAGAAAGATATGGAACTAACTAAAAAACAATTTGGTTGGAGGAGATATCAGATAAAGCTAACCAAATTGTTAGATCCAGGCCTCCACCAAGAACTTATACACTATTTTAACAAGAAATATTTTTATGCTTTCATTTCAATAGGTTAGTTAGCAAGTATTTAATTAGCATGAGTTAAACTACTGAGTTTCCAAAGTTTTTTTTGTTTCCACACCAGAAGAACAAGATCAGTTGTGTGAATTCTATTTGCGCAACTATGTGATACCTGATGAAACTAAATGGAACCCTTTAATTTTTGTGGGGGATCTTCAAATCAGAGAACTTGCCTCTTATTTTGGAAATGAGCAACCTAGAGGTGAGATTCTGGAGGAATATGAAAAGAAATAAAAATACATGGCACTTCTAATCATAAAAGAGGAAAGGGATCCAGACACATTCATTGAGGAATGGTTGAAACTTCTTAAACATAAGGGAGTGGGAAAGAAAATCATGAAATTGAGGGAGATGGACTATGATAGAATGAAAATGCTAGTTGTGGGTGTAGGACAACAATGTTTTAAGTATGTATAGAACAAATGTAGTAGTCTAACACTTGAACTACGAAGGAAAGAGCCACATTTTGTGTATAAATTCACTGCTATGCTTCAAAGGGCACACAATTATATGGAAATTGGTATTAACAAAAGAGTTTATTGTGTTTCGCTCACTTTTCATCCACCTATTCTCCTTTATCTAATCCCACATTGGATAGGGGAGAAAAGTGATGAATGTGAGAGGGAAAGAATCATCATAATGAGGTGACTTTCATAATATCAAGATTTTTATTTGAAGCAAGATCAAGGAGTTAGCACAGTTATGGACTTAAGACAAATTTCTCAACAGTAAAATCAAGATCCCTAGTGTTTTGCTTGGGGACAAGGAAAAGGCTAGTTGGTGGGAGTGATAGGTCTAGATAATGGCTTATTTTCTATTGCTTTTATACATGTTTCAAGCTACTTAAAAATAAATTCTCCAGACAATGTTTCTATACTATACTATCATTCCATATCCATTATGTAGACTTGAACCTTAAATATGATGATGGAATTATTATAATAATATATTAGTATGATATGGTTTATATGAATATATGTGTGGAATGCTGGTGGAATGCTATGAGTTAAATGTGATAGTTATCCTTGTGTACATGTTTTGCGAAATTAACTTGATTGCAACTAAAGAGGAACCATGACGTAACAGTTGCAGGATGGACCCGTAGCAAAAGGAATGATTGGAAACTAAAATAGGGGAAGCTCCAGGTTAAGCTAAATGTGGTGATCGTTGATCAAATGCACTTAATGAAGGTTGGACGTGTGCTATTATAACCATTTTAATAAATGTTGAAGAATGAGTCTCCTTCACTTATGGAATTTTGACAAGTGGTTGTATGTTTTCATACAATTCTATTTTGATAGAGTTCTAGTTTTGATAGGATTCTCTTTCCTTTTTAGTTATATGTTGAATAATTCAAGTCTTAATTATACACTCTATTATCTAGGAATGGAGTTAATGATTACAATTAGTTGTTACTTTCAATAAAGATTCCATCAAGCTTGTATATAGAAGATGGTTGAATCCATAGGATAGTTAGTTGGTTTTTCTAAGTTTTATGTTATCAGTTACTTTCAGTTTCAAGACATGAAAAATATTCCAAATGATTGAGTCCAATATGTGGAAATATCTTTTGTAATCTTTTACAATATGCAATGAATGGATTTAATCTTATAGGATGTGTAGGATCTATTATCTAGATTGAGTTCAGTTAAAGTGGGAATAGTTACTTGAGCAGGCCACTCAAGGTATTGTTCTTCACTTCATTATTTTGTTATTTTATTTTTTAATAGTTATTAGTTTATCATTGTTTCATGAATCATATGTAAGTTAATTAGAATTTCATCTCTTGCTTATTGTGAATGAATGCTTGTGAATAATGCATGTAATGGTTATTAGTAGCACTTTGGAGGATAGTTTAGCTGAGTCATTAGTTTTTATTAAGGTTTTAGTAATACAACATTGTTTTAACAACAACTTAGTTACAATCTAAGTTGTAGGTACCCATAGCAACAAGTTCTTGTTTATGCTTTTATTGTTTTATAGTTATGTGAATTTATAGCAAGTAGAATAACTTAAGTAGGGTATTTTAGGTAGCTTTAAGTCCACAAAGGCATATATAATGTTGCACCATCATAAGCTTACAAGTCTTGGGTTGACAATTTAATGTGGTATTAAGCAATGTAAAGTGGAATGTTCAACTAATTAAACCTCTGAATTGACTAGGTACTACCAACTTTACAATGCATTAGCTTAGACTCTACAATCTCCCCTCTCCCTCTCTTTACCTACCTCTCCCTCCATCACTCTATATCTCACCTATCTCCCTCCCCAC
>VDFB02042008.1:27847-40334 GCA_007258455.2 Sequoia sempervirens
CTCTCTCTCTCTCTCTCTCTCTCTCTCTCTCTCTCTCTCTCTCTCTCTCTCTCTCTCTCTCTCTCTCCCCCTGTTGGCATATGGATTCTGGTGTTGTCATTGATGGCAACCTAGGTCATTGATCTAGTTCGAACTCTAGTATCTGACAATACCAAAAGACAAAGTAAAGAATAGGGTATCTGACTAAAGTTGAATCTATCAAGTAGTTTGCATTACCAGTCTATCAATTTGGTTTGTGAATCTCAAGGAAGGTTGATTGGTATATGAAATTTCTTATTCTTGAGTTTTGTGCCATCACATCGAGTGGTGTATGAGTTAGGAGATCTAGTCATTTGATTTTATGTTCAAGAATGTTAGAAGGCCGACTAAGTGAATGTGGGATGTTGCATATGTTCAAGGTGAAATTATTTGGAGTATTTTTGTATTGAAGATTTTGTTTTGGGTCCTCACTATGCTATGGCTGACTTTGGTGAATGCGCATTAAATGTTGTTTATGATTTGAGCCAACAATTGGTAAATATTTCTTATTTTGTTGAAGTTTACATGGAGCAATTGAATCCTTGGTAGTGGATATATATAAGAGATCAGTTATTTCATTTTGGTGTGTGTGTGTGTGTGATGTGTTGATGTGTGTTGCAAATATTAGAAGAGTAGTTGAGAATTTATGCACAGTTTCACTTATGTAGTAGAGGATTTTGTGAAGTGAATTAAGACAAAATAGAGCAAAGTGCATAATCAGACAGAAGGTCTAGAATATTATCTATGAGCCCAACCAAAACTATAATCAGGCATTTGTAGATGCTACTTTCTCAGTTCAACCTTTTGATGTAATCCAAATCTATGTAAAGCAGTGAGCCTTCTTGATTTTGAGCAGTGAGCTCTAGGCAGTGTGCCTAAATGAAATTTCATTCCCACTTTGTAAATCATTTATATTTGAGTGCTCAAATAGTGGATTGACCTCCACCGTGGTTTTTCCCTAACAGGGTTCCCACATAAAAATCCTTGTGTTATGGTGTTGTGGCTTATTGTTTTATGCATCTCTCTTTTGATTGAATGTTAAAAATTGCACAAAACTGATTCACCCCCCCTCTTAGTGTTGCTTGATTCCAACAATTGGTATCAGAGTTAAGTTCCTTAGAAGAAGTTTAACTGCTTGAGGTGGATCTTGGAATGTAATGGACTTTGGCAGTCTTTAGCAACAGCTTTTGGTGGTGCTTGATGATCTTGATCAGTCTAAAGCAGAAGTCTAGGAATTGAAAGAAAATCTTAAGTGTGCTAAGAAATTCATTCAAAAACTGAAGGATCAAATTATTAAGTCCAGGGAGAAGAGAAAGGATCTTTGTGACTAGATTAAGCAAAAAGAGAGAAAAAGCATGGATGATGTTAACCTGAATCAAACCTTGAATGAAATAATTGAAGAATGTGAAAAGCTTTCCATAGACAATGCTACCCTAAAGCATGAGATGGAATCTATGGCGATGAAGATGACTAAGGAGATTGAAGAAAGAAAGAAGAAGAAGGAAAATATTTCCCAGTCCCTAAAAGAAAGATCTAATGAATGCAACAAAGTTAATGGAGAATTCATTCAGTTGGAGATTGAATTGCAACAATCTAGAAACAATGAAGAAGAGCTTGAAAAATAGATTGTTATTCTCAGGGATGAACATGCTATTGCAAATGAATACAAGGAGAAGTTCAAGATTAGCTCAGTTAAGCTTGATGAGTTGACTCAAGGTCAGAAGAATGGAAACGACAAGCGAGGTCTTGGATATGAGAGAAGAGAAAGTTCTAGATCTAGATAAAGGAATTTTAGGAAAGGAAATCTGATGTACAAAGCAAAAAGACATCTGGTAAGACAACTTAATGCTAAAAAATTTAATGGATATTATTTTTTTTACAACAAATTTGGTCATATGGCTACTCAATGTAGAAGTAAAATGAAATCAAGTGATCCATCATTCTTCGGTCAATGTTTCAATTGCAATAAGTTTGGTCATAAGTCAATTGAATGTAGAAATATATCAAACAACTCTATCAATAGAAGGGATGTTAAATGTTATACCTGTGGAAGATTTGGGATTATTGCTAACCATTGTAGATCAAGAAGAAATCAATGGATGACTGGTCTGGAAAAAGAAATGTTGTGTGCTTCAATTGCAACAAATATGGTCACATTGCAAGATTCTGCAGAAACAAAAATATGGATAGAAGAGGTTTGGCATACAAAGGTAGAAATATGTAGAAAGATGATAAAGGAAAATGGAAAGTGACCGTGGATGAAATAAGAGATCAGATGAAGAAGACATGGGTGAAGAAGAGTTCCTCTATTGTAGAATATGAATCAACACTAGAACCTGCTTCCGGTAATTCCTCCAGGAATTAATTTTAGGCCTCTTGCCTAGGGGGAGTTGTCAAGAAAATCCTTCAAACCCCTTGCCTGTAATTAAATCTGGGATGTGGATGAGTACAGTGGTTGCATTGATGATCTATAGATGTTGTTGAAATAGTTGGAAAGGATATTATGTTGAGTTGAAGGTCTGCAAAATTTTTTGTTTGATAATTGAGAAAATAGGGCATCTAGATGAGTTAGGGAAAAAGCATTTATTACAAAAAAAATTTAAGTGTGCGAGTTATAAAAAAGAAAGTTGAAACCCTTATTTTCCACTTTGTAGTGAAGAAAATAAGGAGAGCACTCTGCATCAGAATTTTGAAAGTGTATTCAGTGGCAGAACCCTAATCCATCAGGTACTTTTGTTACATTGAGAAATTTTAGTTTAATTTGATGTGCAGTTGAAGAACTTCCCTGGTATTTACAAGACATGTGTACAAAAGGTAAAATGGAGCAAATCAAAGAAATGATTAAACTAGATGAGCATAGCAGTGAGAAGATTAGGGTTGAACGAAACATGTTGCTGCACGATGAATTGAAATGGCTGAAAGAAGCAAAACACAAAAGCTTGGATATTTGGAGTGAATTCCCCTATTTCATAAACACATAAATCATCGAGTTTATTCTAGATAGGTTGAATGATGATACTATAACTTTGGATAAGCCCTACCACATCTCAAAAGAAGTGATTGAAATTGTAACTGGGTTATGCAAAATTGGGGATGTGCCAAGGAAGAAGTCAATCTAAAATAAAGAAGTTGAAACCCTAACTGGAGTAATTGGAGATCAAAGGGCATTGTTAATCTCCACAATTAGAGACTCAGTGACAAGGTACATTGTGCATGGAATATCCTACAAAATGTTTTTTAGAAATAGAGAAGATGCAACTTCGATAGGTGATGTTTACATTTCACACAAGATGATAATGGAAGATCATGACTTTTACCTTTGTGTATTACTAAAAGATTAACTAATGGAGAATGTGCAATTGACAAAGAAGACAGATTACCCTTTCAGGTTTAGTACTTTGGTTATATGCCTTGTGATGTATTTTTGAATTGCTTACCCCTAAACAACAATGTAATATGGGAAGAGAACAAACTAGTTTGCAAGCAGATTTACATATACTCTAACAATTTGGAAAACTGTGATCAAGTATATGAAAATTTCTTTAAGGGTTTGCTAAGGAAGTTTGGGTCAATTGGTATTCCCATTCTGGTAAGGGCACTTGAAGTTGGTTCCTCCTTTGATGAGATGGAGAGAGAAGAAAAGAATAGGTGATTGTGGACATACCCGATGAGGAATCTAAAAAGGAAACTGAGGACACCCAAAGAAAAGAACTGGAAATAGTTGAACCAGAACAAGAAAAGGCAATGACAAAAGAAAGTGAAGGAGAAGGTGATTTAACCAAAGAAGAGCTAATACAACTTATTCATGAGGAAGATGGAATGCAAAAAAATGGGAACATATGGTCTATTAGACCTTCATATGAGCAGGACATGATCTTAAGCGTACTAAGTGCTCATCTTGTGCACAATCATATCAAATTGGAGAGTTTTCAAAATATGTTTCCAAAAGAGATGATTGAATGCATCAAGGAAATCATGGAATCTGAGTCTCAGGACAAGGAAGAAGAAGTGATCCTACACCTAAAGAAGCAGTACAAATTTTCACTTACCAAGCTAAAAATGCACATGAATCAACTAAGGCAATGCATAAGCACAAAAAACAACATCTATAACTACTTTCTTCGATGGCCTCATGCAATCAACAAGTACAAAGAAAATATGGAACAAATTGAAACAGAGCTGAACAATATTGGACAAAATTTTAGCATGTTTTAGGATCAAGATTGTGTAGTTAAGAAAAGGATTCAGGAATTGTAGATAGAGCATACAAATGTTTAGAACACCAAGAACAAGATTGTTGACACCTTTTGGAAAGTGAAGGACTTAACAAAATGTAGGCTGGAACAATTGATTGAGATACTGAGGAAAGGATAAATATTAGAAAAAGGAATCACCATTATAGAATCCCTCATCAATATTATCAACCAAATATCTAAAAACAACAACATGATCATAATCACAGAGATTGCAGTGGAAGCATGGAAGAAGTTTCTTCTAGAGATGAAATAAAAATTCAAAATAATCTTCTAACCAAATAGCAGTTGTATGTCTTCAAAAAATTTGAATCAGTTTTTGCATAAGTTTTTGGTTACACTTCATAGGGGGAGAAGTAAAATATTTTATTATCTTTTTTTCATTGATGTCAAAGGGGGAGAGAGAGCATTGAAAAATTCCTTATCAAACTCAGGGGGAGTTTTGTCAAGTTTTGTCAGCTATGGCTTTTTGAAGTTTTGAAGGTTTTGACACTTAGTCACTTTTCACTAAGTGTTTCCATCAATTCCAAAGGGGGAGATTGTTGTAATATGGCTTCTAGTGTTGTCATTGATGGCAACCTAAGTCAGTGATCTGGTTCGCAGTACAGTATCTGACCATACCGGAAGATAGAGTAAAAAATAGGGTATCCGACTGAAGTTGAATCTGTCAAGTGGTTTGCATTACCAATTTATTAGTTTGGTTTGTGGATCTTAGGGAAGGTTGACGGGTATATGAAATTTCATATTCTTGAGTTTTGTGTCTTTGCATTGAGTGGTGTACGAGTTAGTAGATTCGGTCGTTCAATTTTATTTTCAACAATGTTAGAAGGCCAACTAAGTGAATGTGGGATGTTAAGGATGTTCAAGGAAAAATTATTTGGAGTATTTTCGTATTGAAGATTTTGTTTTGGGTCCTCACTATGCTATGGCCAACTTTGGTGGATGCGCATTAAAAATTTTTTATGATTTGATCCAATAGTTGGTAAATATTTCTTATTTTATTGAAGTCGACATGGAGCGATTGAATCCTTGGTAGTGGATATATGTAAGAGATCAGTTATTTCATTTTGGTGTGTGTGTGTGTGTGATGTGTTGATGTGTGTTGCGAATATTAGAAGAGTAGTTGAGTGTTTATACACAGTTTCAATTGTGTAGTAGAGGATTTTTTGAATTGAATTAAGACAGAACAGAGCAAAGTGCAAAATCAGGCAATAGGTCCAGAATCTGATCTATGAGCCTAATCGAAACTGTAATTAGGCATTTGTAGATGCTACTTTATTAGTTCAACCTTTTGATGTAATCCATATATATGTAAGGCAATAAGCCTTCCTAATTTTGAGCAATGAGCTCTAGGCAGTGTGACTGAATGCAAGTGCATTCCCACTTTGTAAATCATTTATATTTGAGTACTCAAATAGTGGATTGACCTCCACCATGGTTTTTCCCTAAACAGGGTTTCCACATAAAAATCCTTGTGTTATGGTTTTGTTTCTTATTGTTTTATGCATCTCTCTTTTGATTGAATGTTAAAAATTGCACAACACTGATTCACCCCCCCTCTCAGTGTTGCTTGATTCCAACACACCCTTCCTCTCTCCCCTCCTTCCCCCTCTCTCTCTCTCCCTTCCTCTCTCCCATCCTTTTCTCCCCCTCTCTTTCTCTCTCTCTCTCTCTCACACACACACACACAATCACTCACTTCTATCTCCTCTATACCTCTCACCCCCTCTCTCCCCTCTATCTCTGCCCTCTCTACATCTCCTTCCCTCTCTACTTATATTTATCTCTCCTCTCCCTCTCTTTACTTACCTCTCCCTCCATCACCCTGTATCTCACCTATGTTTCCCTCCCTACCTATTTCCCTCTCTACTCTCTATCTCTCCTCTACCTCTATCTACCTACCTCTCTCTCTCTCTCTCCCTCTATTCCCCCTCTTTCTCTCTCACTCTCTCCTCTCTAGCTCAAAATTATATCTCCCCCTCCCTCTCACTCTCTCCTCTCTATCTCACCTCTCTCTCTCTCTCAAACACACACCTCTATATCCATCACTAACTCTCCCTCCCTCCCCCTTCGATCAATCTCTACTTCTCTCTATCTCTCCTCTCCCTCCCTCTCTCTATCTCACCCTCCCTCCCCTTATTTTTGTATCTCCTCTCAATCTCTATCCCTTTTGTTCCTCCCTCCCTCCCCCCTCTTTCTCTCTCAATTTCTCTTTTCTCTATTTCACCATTCTTTCTCTCTCCCTCTCTCTCTCTCACACACCCTATCTCCCTCCCTCCACCCCCTATCTACTCTTTATCTCTCCTCTCTCTCTCCTTCTCTCTCTAATTATTTATATCTCCCCTCTCCATCTCTATACCTACCTCTCCCTCTATCACTCTCTTTCCATCCCTCTCTATCTCACCTATATCTCCCTCCTTACCACTTCCCTCTCTACTCTCTATCTCTCCTCTCCCTTCCTCTACCTACCTATCTCTATCTCTCCCTCTCTTCCCCCTCTTTCCCTCTCACTCTCTCCTCTCTATCTCATAATTCTCCCTCCCTCCCTCTTACTCTCTCCTCTCTGTCTCATAATTCTCTCCCTCCCTCTCACTCTCTCCTCTCTATCTCACCACTTTTCCTCCTTCCCTCTCTCTATCTCACCTATCCCTTTCTACCTCTCTCTCCCTCCAACCTCCCTCTCTCTCTCTCTATTTCTCATTCTCTCCTTACCTCTCTACTTCTCTCTATCTCACCACTCTCTCTCTCCATCTCCATCTCCCTCCCTCCACTCCCTACCACTCTCTCTCTACCTCTCTCCCTCCCCCCTCTTTCTCTCTTATTCTATCCTTCCCTCTCTACGCTTTATATATATATCCCCCTTCCTCTCCCCCTTATTTTCTCTCCCACTCTCTCCTTCTCTCACTCCCTCTCTCTGCCTCACCTCTATCTCCTCCTCCTATCTGCTTCTCTCTGTCTCATATCCTCTGTGTCTCCCTTCCATCTCTACTATCTTTATCCTCCTCTCCCTCTCTTGCACCTACCTCTATCTCACTTTGTTTCTCTCTCTCAATGCTCCTCCATGGTTCAGGATGGGTGGGTTGGGGAGGAGAAAGATAGGGAGAGAGACTTGACTATAGAGAGGTAGAGAGGAAGGAAGAGAGAGATTAAAAGAAGAGGAAATGTAGGAGAAGAGTTGAGATAGAGAGGTGATAGAGAGATGTAATGAAAGTAGGAGAGGGGAAAGAGTGAAGAGGTGAGAGAGAGGAAGGAGGAGAGGAGGAGTTCAAAGTTATATAGGGAAGGTAGGTGAGAGACAGATGAAAGTGGAGATTGGTGGAAGAGAGAGAGAGAGGAGGAAGGAGAATAAAGGGATATTTGCAGAGATAAATGGGAGAGAGGAGTGGATAGAAGAGGAGGAGGAAAGTGAAGAAATAGAGGAGGTGGTGGGAGATAAGTAGAAGGGAAGGAGAAGATCCCTCAGCCACACCTTAATCCCTAAACCCTTAAAACCCTAATCCTTCCCAGCCTGGCCCTCGACCTTAAGCCCTAAATCATCAGTCTCCTCAGCTGTAAAACCATGTCCTCAGTCCTCAGCCTTAAACCTCAGAGCTAGCAAACCCTAATCCCTCAATTATCAACCCTTAACCCTTAAACCATCATCCTTAAACCCTCAAACCCTAATCCATAAATCTTATAACCCTCAACCTTCAACCCTCAAACTTCAACCCTCAACCCTAAACCATAATCCCTCAATCCTCAACCCTCAACCCTTAAACCCTCATCCTTCAACCCTCAACCCTTAATTTCCCTAATCCCTCAAACTACAAACCTTAAACCCTTAACCCCTAAATCCTTAAACCATAATCCATCAATCCTATAAACCTCAACCTTCAACCCTCTAACTTTAACCCTATACCCTTTAACCCTCAACCCTTTAACCTCAACCCTCAAACCTTAAACCCTAATCCTCAATCCTCAACCCTCAGCCATTAAACCCTCATCCTTCAACCCTCAACCCTTAAACCCTAATTCCTCAATCCTATAACCCTCAACCTTCAGCCATCAAAATTCAACCATCAACCCTTTAACCTCAAACCTCACCCCTTAAACCCTAATCTTTCAATCCTATAACCCTCAAACTTCAATCCTCAACCCTAAACGCTAATCCCTTAATCCTCAACCCTCAACCCTTAAACCCTCATCGTTCAACCCTCAACCCTTAAAACCTAATCCATCAACCCTCAACCCTTAAAACCTTAATCCCTAAATCCTTAAACCCTAATCCCTCAATCTTATAACCCTCAACCTTCAACCCTTGACCCTTTAACTCTCAACCCTTTAACCTCAACTCTCAACCCTTAAACCCTAATCCCTCAATCCTATAACCTTTAAGCCTCATCCTTCAACTCACAACCCTTAAACCATAATCCCTCAATCCTCAACCCTTAAACCCTCATACCTCAAGTCTCAACCCTTAATCCCTAATCCTTCAATCCTCAACCCTTAAAAACTCATCCTTCAAACCTCAACCCTTAAACCCTAATCTATCAATCCTCAACCCTTAAACCCTCATCCCTCAAATCTGAACCCTTAAACCCTCAACTCTTAATCCCTATACCCTCAACCCTTCTCCCTCCCTCTCCCATATTTCTCTCTCTCCTTCCCTCTCTACTCTCTCTATCTCCCCCTCCATCTCTACCTATCTCTATCTCTCTGTTGCTCTCTCTTCATACTCACCTCTCCCTCCATCTCTCCTTCCCTATCTACTTATCTCTACCTACATATCCCTTTATACCTATTTCTCTCTCTCTCTCCCTCCCTCCTTCCCTCTCTCAATATCTCCACCTTCCTCCTTATATATCTACTTCTTTCTCCTTAAAAAAAAGAGAGAGGGGAGGGTGGGAGGGATAAAGAGGGATGATTGAGATAGATTGTAAAGAGTGAGAGATAGGTAGAGAGAGGGTTGAGATAGAAAGTAGATAGAGGTAGAAGATAGAGAGTGGGTAGGTAGATATGGAGAGGAGAGAGATTTGAGATAGAGAGAAAGAGAGTAGAGAGGGAAGGGGGAGAGATAGAGGGAGAGAGGGAAGGGGGAGAGAGATAGAGCGATAGATAGGGAGAGAGAGAGAGAGGTGATAGAGAGAGATGTGATAGAGAAATAAAGAGGGAAGAATGTAGAGAGATGGAGAGAGGGAAGCAGGGAGGTAGGGAAAAAGAAAGATGTATAGAGGGATAGGTGGGTAGAGAGAAGTAGAGAGGGAAGGAGAGAGAAATTAGAGAGAAACATAGAGTAGTAGGTAGAGAGAGGGAGGGGGAGATAAAGAGAAGTATAGAGGGAAGGAGAGAGGGAGGAAGAGGTAGTGAGGGAGGGAGAGAGAGGTGAGAGAGAGATGGAAGGATAGGTAAGGAGAGAGAGGTGAGATAGAGAGAAAGAGTTAGAGATACCTACCTCTCCCTCCACTCTCTACCACTCTCTCTACCTCTCTCTCCCTCCCCCCTCTTTCTCTCTTACTCTCTCCTTCCCTCTCTACTCTCTATCTCTCTCCCCCATTCCCTCTCTACTCTCATTCTCTCTCCCCCTTCCTGTCTCCCCTCTTTTTCTCTCACTCTCTCTCCTCTCTCTCTCATGCACACACACTCACCTCTATCTCCTCGGAGAAAGGAAGGGAGAGGGAGAGAGAAGAGGGGGATGGAGAGGAGGTAGGAGAAGAGAGATTTGAATAGAGAGGGAGGGAGGAAAGTGAAAGAGAGTAGAGAGGAGGAGGAGGTGGAGAGATTGAGAGAGATGGAAGGAGGAGAGAGAAAGGTATAAAGGGATGGAGTAGGTAGAGAAGTAGAGGAAGGAGGAGAGATAAAGGGAGAGGTAGGGATGGAGAGAGAGGGTGAAGAAGGAGAGAGAGAGGAGGAGTATAAAAGGGAGAGGAGTAGGTAAGAGAGAAGTAGAGAGGGAAGGAGAGATGGAGGGAGAGGTAAGGATGGAGAGAGAGGGGTGAGAGAGGGAGAGAGAAAGAGGTATAGAGGGATAGGTAGGTAGAGAGAAGTAGAGAGGAAAGAAGAGATGAAGGGAGAGAGAGGGGTGAGAGAGGGAGAGAGAAAGAGGTATAGAGGGACAGGTAGGTAGAGAGAAGTAGAGAGGGAAGGAGAGATGAAGGGAGAGGTAGGGATGGAGAGAGAGGGGTGAGAGAGAGAAATAGAGAGAAAGAGGTAGGTAGAGAGATGTAGGGGAGATAGAGATAAGTAGAGAGGGAAGGAGAGATGTAGGAAGAGGTAGGCATAGAGGGAGAGATATGGATGGAGAGAGATATTAATAGAGAGGTAGGTAGAGAAAGGGAGGTAGATATAGAGATAATTAGAGAGGGAAGGAGAGATGTAGGGAGATGTATGTATAGAGGGACAGATACAAATAGAGAGAGAAAGGTGAGAGAGAGATGAACGGATAGGTAGGGAGAGAGAGGTGAGATAGAGAGAAATGGAGTAGAGAGGGAGAGATAGGAAGAGAGAGTTGATGACAGGTTGTCGTAAGGTTCTAACACTTTAGTTAGAAATATATCAGTTATATCAACTAGGTAGTGTTCAAAGGCTATATGCAATAGGGGATTTCTTGGCCATCTCTCTTTAATTTTTTGAATGTTTAAAATGGTTGTAAAAAAAATTTAAACTAGAAAGCATGATATTGTTTAAACTAGAAAGCATTCAAATTCTTATTCTAGAAAGAATGTGAATTACCTATGAATTAATACTTGCAGTTAAACTGTAAAATTTAAATGAAAGCAACTAAAGCTAATGACTAACTGCTAATATAAAGTACACTTAACAATTTGTAACTAACAATAGGAGTAGGTGCTCTATAATTTCAAAGTAACAAAACTTAAAGATTGAAAACTTAAAACTATGACCTATAGGAGTATAGAGCTCAACACAAAATAACATTCATCTAAATTCAACATGTACAAAATGAAAGTGATAGTATTAACAAAAGAAATACTTATCTACTCTACGAAATCCATCGAGTGGCCAACTCTCGAGTGTGCCTATGATTTACTACGATCACATGTACTTTTGCATCCTCAAAATAATCCATTCATGATAATTTCATTATATAGAATTGTTGACTTAGAATGGGATTGATAATATTTATTTATTCATATCATCAAAGTGTAACATATAGACATAGCTGAATAGTATTCAAATCCTATCATAATAGCATAACGGTAACCTCTTGTCTAGGTAGTTACACATATTTATACTATTTACAAAATCCTAAATTTTAGATGGCAGTAGATCACCATTGAAAAAGTATTTTAACATAATTACAACTGACTAACTTAACAAATTTTTGTGACATAAAAACATAATAAAGGCTCGAAGCGGAGTTGTAAAAGTTTAAACAGAAATTTTAACAAAAATATTTTAAAGGAGATGGTTGCACTTTGCACACCTAAATTTCTAGTGCCTAAACTTCTGGTGCCTTAACTCCAACTGCTTGAAGTCCACTCAAAGTCCACTTCATTCTTTGGTCGTGCAAAATTCTTGTACAATGACTTGAAATCTATACCATTAAATTGACATTAGTTAGCTAATTTCAATCGATTTAAGAAATAAAGATTTATACATCTTTTCATAAAAAGTAGAAAATTATTGATCCAAAAAATAAACAATTGGTAGGGATAAAGTGACTGGTAAGATTAATGAAGGGTATTTAGCTTATTATAATTATGAGGTTATTTATACCTCATCACTCTCCCCTTCCTAAACTTGAGCAGGTCCTCCTGCTCTTTGATGTGTCCTCTACCTTTCTATATCCCTATTCCTATTTATTTCATCATATTTGGAATTGAGATCATATGGATCCTTTTCTTCTCTATCCCAATCACTAGTATTTAACCCTTACTTTCCATGCATATAAGTCTTTAGTATTTTGCTCTGTTGTGACAAGTACTGTAGGGGGTGGCTAAAGAAGCAATGGATGTCTATACCTCATCCCTATCCATTTGGTTTTAAGTTGTCGTAGTATCTCTACTAATGCCTCAACCCTTCTATAGGACCACCTTATATTGGTAGATGAAATCACCTCCCTCCTTTTAAGATACATAGGCAGAGAAGTGTACCACTCCTCACAAGCACTCCATGTTTTTTCTATCAATTTTGGCCCTTGGACTTTGAAACTCTCAAAAAAAATCCAAATATTATCATTATATTTTCTTCTCACAACTTCATATCTCTTAATTCCCTAG
>VDFB02042008.1:48146-67042 GCA_007258455.2 Sequoia sempervirens
TTGGGAAGTAAGCCTTTCTGTATTTGAGTAGTGAGCTCTAGGAAATGTTCCTGAATGCAAGTGCATTCCCCATTTATTTTTCTTTATACTTTTAATAGGGTATAATATTGTGGTCTAACCTCCACTGTGTTTTTTCCCCTAATAGGGTTTCCATGTAAAAAATCTTGGTGTTATGTGTATTCTTGATGTGTTGATGGTTTATGCTTTCATGGTTATTCATCAGATCTGAGAATAAGGTTAATAAGTTTGATAAGTTTAAATTTATGAGACAAATGATTCACTCCCCCCCTCTCAATTGTCTACTCTTGTGTTCCAACAGTTTCTTGGGGATTCCTATTCTATCATTTCTTTTTAGGGATATGCAGAAAGCTACCTAATCTTTTGAAACAATTCTGAAATATTACTGAATTCCAATAACTTATTTGGAGAAGCTGGCTCTAATTTTTGCTTAGCTCCATTGATGTTGTCTATTATACTCAATTATGTTCAATAATCTATTGAATATTGTGGCTCTCAAAAGGTGAAAAACTATTTTAAACAAGACTATGATGCAAATTAAAGAAAATGTAAACTTTTCAACCACTCGTACTTTGACATGAATTAATTATGGCATTTGGCTTCACTATACTGGAATCATTACTTTGCATGGAAAAGAGTGCATGAATTTCCACATCTCAAGTGAGGGTGCAATCCGCACAATTCACTAATTTTGGAAAGGGTGGTGGAACATGCTAATTTATTTATTTCTATTCACAATAATTTACCTACTTTAAATAAAAGATGTACATACCTTATGTCCCATCATCGATTTGAAAGTCATTTACCTTTGCTAACGTAACAATATCAACGGATGGGATGGTGAGGGGTTATAATGAATTTATCATGGATGATGATGGGATGGCTAGGGGTTGTAATTATTATGAAGAAAAATGGTCACAATATTTTAATTTATTATGGTAAAAGATGGCAGTGTCGAGCATGAATTTTGGGAGTGATGACAAAATTTTATGATGATCATGTGTATGTTGTTAGAGCTATCAGAGCATTTGGAGAGGAAAGGAATTTACAAAATTTTAGAGCATCATTGTAAGATGCGGCCGGGATGAAGAAACAAAATTATAGAGCATCGCTAGAAGATGCAGTTGAGACAAAAGAAGCAAAATTCTGGAACATCACTAAAAGATGCAACTGGACGAAAAGAGAAAAATTCCAAAGCATCACTGAAAGATGCAGCCGAAATGTAGCAACGAATTTTTGAAGCATCACTAGAAGATGCCCTTGGAATGCGAGAATGAAATTCTAGAGCATTGCTGAGAGATGCCGCCAGAATGCAGGAACAAATTTTCAGAGCATCGTCGAAAGATGCAGTCAGAAGGAAAAAGAAAAATTTTGGAGCATCACTAAAAGAGGTCGTCAAAATCAAGGAACAAAATTCTGGAGCATCGTTGAAAGATGTCATCAAAGTGTAGGAACACAATTTTGAAGCCTCATTGAAAGATGCTACTGGATGGAAAAAGAAAAATCTTGGAGCATCATTGAAAGATGTAGCTAAAATGCAACAACAAAATTTTGGAGCATCACTAATAGATGCCACCGAAATGAAGCAAGGAACAAAATGAAACACCTTGGACTTGAAATTTTTTGGAGTACCATTGAAGGATGCACCATATTGTAGCAAAAAATCAAGAAATAGAACCAACCATGTGAACAAGTTATGGAGCATCGTTGCAAGATGCACCAAAATTTGTATTCAATTAAAAATAAAGTCCTGCAAAATGGAAACAAAATTTAGCCAAAAGATCAAAAATACAAAAGAAATGCTCTAAAGTGATTGTAAATACATACACATGCAAATATTATTATTATATGATTATTTTTTTTAGACCAGGTGACTATTAGTCCAAACATTCCATTGGCTTTGTCGTAACAAAGTCAATGCATTATATTTCTCCTTACATTTCTACCATCCTTGTAAATTCCTTCTTGTTAATAGGTTTATGGTAGATGTGTAATCAATGTTTGTTGACTAAGAAAGTTCAAGTGTCACCCTCAATGGGTTTGAGTTGCACTACTCCATTTGGAAATATTTTAGAAATTTCATATGGACCCAGAAATTACATATGGACCCAGCCAATGAGTCCTTAGTTTCCCTTGGTGATCTTTATATCAGGAATCAAATAACAATGCCCAATCCCCATTATGGAACTCTCTTTCTTTTTTATTTATCATGTCAGGCCTTCCATTGTTGTTGAACTAGCTCAATTTGGCGGATAGCATCTAAACGAAGTTCATCAAACTCACTAAGCTATAGGACCCTTTCAACCTGGGCTCATTTGAGGTCTAAGCCTAACTCCATTGTTGTTCTTAGAATTTGAAGTTCAAATTTGATGGGTAGAAAAGGATTCTTCCCAAAAACTAACTCATATGGACTAAAACAAGTAGTTGACTTCCAAGTTGTATTATAAGCCCAAACGGCTTTGGGTAATTTTTTGGTCCAATCTCTTCCTCCTAATAAAGCCATTTTTGTTAAGATATTCTCAAGTTCCCTATTAGTGACGTCTACTTGACCATTTTCCTATGGGTCATAGGGTGATGATTTTTTATGGCTTACTTGGAAATGATTAGTAAATGCCATCAGATCTTTAGACATAAATTGGGGTCCTTGATCGGTGACAATTGTTCTAGGGGCTTTAAATTTGAGAAAAATCCTATTATACAGGAAGTCAACAACTTGTTCTTCTCTAGCAACTTTTAGGGCTTTGACTTCTACCCATTTAGTGAGATAGTTAGTATAGACCAAAATATATTATTTTCCCTACGAAGGGGGATCTATAGGGCCGATAAAATCCAATCCCCATTTTTTAAATGGTTCAAGAACTACCTAGGGTTGCAAAGGCATTTCATTGGATGCAGTGGGTCTTCCTACTCTTTGGCATTCATCATAGCAACAAACATATGTTTTACATCTTTATGCATAGAGGACCAATAATATCTTGCACCCAAGATCTTATGGGATGTCCTCTTAGTAGAGTAACAGCCTTCAGAGGGGTCATCATGGCAAGTCGTAAGGATGTTGTATGTTTCATCTAATCTGACACAACGTCATAAAACCTAATCAAGGCCACATCAAAATAGCATTCTATTAATCCATTTAAACGAAGCACTTTCTCAAACGAGACATTTCTTTTGTTTTGATGTAAAATCTGGTGGGAACTTTGAAGTGGCTAGGTAGTTAGCTATGTCATCAAACCAAGGGGTTTTAATGGATATGGAAAATAAATTTTCATATGGGAATTCATCTTACATGAGAGCACAATCTTCATTATCTTGTTTGATTCAGGATAAGAAATCTGCAAGTACGTTGAACTTCCTGGGTTTATCAATAATGGTCACATTGAATTCTTGTAGAAGAAATAACCACCTGATTATTCTTCCATTCACTATAGGTTTGTTCATTAAATACTTGATAGTTGAATGGTTTGTAAACACAGTTACTTTGTACCCTATGATGTAATGTCAAAATTTCTTGATTGCATGAACCACAACTAAGAATGTTTTCTCCGTAGTGGTGTAATTTCGTTCAATGGGAGTCAAATTCTTACTAATGAAATAGATGGAATATTTCCCTCCATTCTCATCTCCCCAACCTAAAACCACTCCAATAGCATCATCAGAAGCATCTACATAAATATGGAACAAAAGGTACCAATTAGGTCCATGTAGGACAGGAGAAAAAATGAGTTTTTTCTTAATAATCTCAAATGATGCTTGACATTCAGGTGTCTAGGAAAAATATGCATTCTTTTGGAAGAGGGAAAACATGGAAGCTACAATCTTGCTAAAAATTTCTATGAATCTCTGGTACTATTCAGTATTTCCTAAGAAACTTCTAATGTCAGTTTGGTTCTTTGGAGTCTCAAGTTGTATTACCTCAATTTTCTTACGATCCATTTTTATCCCTTTAGTTGAAATGTGGTGTCCCAATAGTATTCCTTGTTCCACCATTATGAAGCATTTTTCATGACTTAGGGATGGTTGATGGTCCTCACATCACTTCAATACTCTATCCAAATTTTGAATTCCTTCATCAAAAGTTGACCCATACACAATAAAGTCGTCCATGTAGACTTCCATGCAATTATTTACTAGCTCAACGAATATGGCTAGGATAGCTCTCTGAAATGTTGTAGGAGCATTGCATAGCCTAGAGGGAAGGAATTGATATAAAAATGTTCCCCAGGGGCAAGTAAAAGTTGTTTTGTCTTGGTCTTCTACTGCCACATGTATTTGGTTATATCCACTAAATCCATCCAAGAATGAGAAATACTTCCTTCTAGCCAAATTATCCAAGTCTTGGTCTACAAAAGGTAAAGGAAAGTAATCTCTATGGGTAGCTTTGTTGAGTTCCCTATAATCAACACACACTCTCCACTTCCCATTTTTCATTGGAACAAATACCAAAGGTGAAACCCATTTGCTATCAGAAATGGGATAGATAAATACCACTTGAAGGAGTTTCTCAATTTATGTTTTAACAATGTCTTTCAAAGTAGGGTTGAGTCTTCATTGTAGTTGATGAATAGGTCTAACATCCTCAATATATATGTGATGGGTACAAAAACTTGGGTGTATTCCTCTCATTTTTGTATAATCACAAGAAAAATCTTTAGATCTATTCACCAAAATATCAAACAATTTATGCTCTTCTGACTCTATCAACCAACTGTTGATATTCAACATTTTTCCTTGTAGTAACATGATGGTTTTAACTCCTGGGTAGTTGGAGGTGACAGAATAAACTTACCTGGTTAAGTTATTAAGAGGACAACTATGTGGTATAGTTTTATGGAGTCTAACAATATCTTCAAAGAAACGATCCATTTTTGGAATGATATTAGCCAGGGGACAAGGTAACCCTATGAAGCTGGTGTAATGAAATTTAGTGTGATCAACATTGATTGGATGCCATAAAATTTCTTCCACATCTATTATTTCTTCATCACTTGAGTCTATCGTGAGGTTTTGCAAATTTTTTTCTAATTCATCTTCCAATTCTTCATCATGTTGTTTAATGACTACCATAGCAACCGACGCTAGATTCTCTTTTTTTTGGCATCATCTTGTTCATCAACCCAAAATTTGTTATGTTTAGCAGGTTGAGCGGGGGATATAAAAATAAGTGTTTTCTATTGGGGCCATGTGAAATGGTCATTCTTCCCTCTCTACAGTCAATCTTGGCTACAACTGTAGCTAGTCACGGTCTTCCTAATATTATTGGATAGTTGTCCCTTGATGTGAGGGATTGGATTGTTTATCAATCTACTAGATATTCCCAACCATCAATCGTAACAAGAAAATTTTCTATGACACCTTTGGGAATAGCAATGGATTAATATTCCATTTTCAATACTATAGTCATGGGATGCAAATCAATGAGTCCCAATTTTTCCATAACATCCACTGTCATTACATTAATGGCCACTCCTAAGTCTAGAAGAGAATTTGGTATTGTGAATTCATTGATTGCCACTGTTATGAGTGGGCTATCTGGGTCATCATATTTTGGAGCCACAATTTTTCCACCCAGAAGGTCAGCTAGATATTCGTTTATGTGAACAGTGTTAATCCATTTTGGTTACCTTCCTGGTGTTTTGATGTACAACTGTTTGATTAGTTGGTTTAGTTTAGGGATCTCTTTAATCACTTGTAACAAAGGAACTTCAATTTGAAGTTGCTTAATTTCTTGTATCAGTGTGGTTTCAGTGTATAAGGTCATTTTCAGAGTGTTATTCAAGGTGGTTTCTTTAAGGCACTCAAGAAAAGGTGCTTGGGTTTTCTTCTTCAAGGAAAGATCCTCCTTAGAAATATTTGTTGAATGTTGACCATCCTCTTCTTGAGGTAACTCAAAATTTGTAGATGAGGATTGTGGAAGAGGCTTGTCTTGATTACTTGTTGGTTGTTGCTATGAAGATAATGAAGGTTTCTAAGTCTTTCAACAGATTTTTTATTTGGTTCATCTAGGATCTCAACTATGGTAAGTTTCTAAAGTTTTTTCTTGATCTTAACTACAAGTTTCAAGTGATGAAGAAATGTTAGATGTGGAAGGAATTTTAGGGCATCCAATCAATGTTGATCACACCAAATTTGATTACACCAGCTTCATAAGGTTACCTTGTCCCCTAGCTAATATCATTTTGAAAATGGATCATTTCTTTGAAGATATTTCCAGACTCCATAGAAATATACCACATAGTTTTTCTCTCAATTCCTTAACCAAGGAATTTTATACTATCACCTCCAACTACCCGAGAGTCAAAACCATCATGTTACTACTAGGAAAAATGTTGAATATTAATAGCTGGTTGAAAGAGTCAGAAGAGCACAAATTATTTGATGTTTTGGTGAATAGATCTAAAGCTTTTTCTTGGGATTATATAGACATGAGAGGAATACACCCAAGTGTTTGTACCCATCACATCTATACTAAGGATGTTAGACCTATTCATCAACCACAACGAAGACTCAACCCTGCTTTGAAAGACATTGTTAAAACAAAAATTGAGAAACTCCTTCAAGTGGGATTTCTCTATCCCATTTTTTATAACAAATGGGTTTCACCTCTGGTAGTTGTTCCAAAGAAAAATGAGAAGTGGAGAGTGTGCATTGATTATAGGGAACTCAATAAAGCTACCCATAGAGATTACTTTTCTTTACCTTTTGTAGACCAAGTCTTGGATAATTTGGATGGAAGGAAGTATTTCTCATTCCTGGATGGATTTAGTGAATATAACCAAATACAAGAGGCAATGGAAGACCAGGAATTTTTTTTTTACTTTCCCCTAGGGAACATTCACATATCGAGTCCCTCCCTTCGGGCTATCCAATGCTCCTGCAACATTTCAAAGAGCTATCCTGGCCATATTCGTTGAGCTAGTAAATGACTGTGTGGAAGTCTACATGGATGAATTTACCATGTATGGGTCAAATTTTGATGGACTTCAAAATTTGGACAGAGTATTGAAGTGATGTGAAGACCATCGACCATCCCTAAGTCATGAAAAATTCTTCATAATGGTGGAACAAGGAATAGTATTGGGACACCACATTTCAGCTGAAGGGATAAAGGTGGATCCTAAGAAAATTGAGGTGATACAACAACTTGAGACTCCAAAGAACCAAAATGACATTAGAAGTTTCTTAGGACATGTTGGATACTACTAGAGATTCATAGAAAAGTTTAGCAAGATTGTAGCTCCCATGTTTTACCTCCTCCAAAAGAATGTGTATTTTTCATGGACACCTGAATGTCAAGCATCATTTGAGATTATTAAGGAGAAACTAATTTCTTCTCCTATCCTATATGGACCTAATTATAACCTTTTGTTCCATATTTATGAAAAAAAAATTGATGATGCTATTGGAGTGGTTTTAGGTTAGGAATATGAGAATGGATGGAAATATTCCATCTATTTCATTAGTAAGAATTTGACTCCCATTGAATGAAATTACACCACCATAGAGAAAGAATTCTTAGTTGTGGTTCATGCAATCAAGAAATTTTCACATTACATCACAAGGTACAAAGTAACTATGTTTACAGACCATTCATCTATCAAGTATTTAGTGAAAAAACTTGTGGTGAATGGAAGAATAATCAAGTGGTTATTGCTTCTACAAGAATTCAATGTGGCCATTATTGATAAACCTGGGAAGTTAAATGTAGTTGCAAATTTCTTATCCCAAATCAAACAAGATAATGGAGATTGTGCTCCTGTGTAAGATGAATTCCCATATGAAAAATTATTTTCCACCCCTTGGTTTGCTAACATAACTAACTACCTAGCCACATCAAAGTTCCCACCAGATTTTATGTCAAAACAAAAGAAATGTATCATTCAAGAAAGTGCCCCATTTAAATAGATTAATGGAATGCTATTTCAATATGGCCTTGATCAAGTTTTACGATGTTGTGTCAGATCAGATGAAACATACAACTTCCTTAGGGCTTGCCATGATGACCCCTCTAGAGGCCATTACTTTGCTAAGAGGACATCCCATAAGATCTTGGGTGCAGGATATTACTGGCCCTCTATGCACAAAGATGTAAAAAAAATATGTTTTCCATTGTGGTGAATGTCAAAGAGTAGGAAGACACATTGCATCCAATGAAATTCCTCTACAACCCTAGGTAGTTCTTGAACCATTTAAAAAAAGGGGATTGGATTTTATCGGCCCTATAGATCCCCCTTCACAAGGAAAATAATATATTTTGGTTTGTACTAACTATCTCACTATATGGGCAGAAGTCCAAGCCCTAAAAGTTGCTAGAGAAGAACAAGTTGTTGACTTCCTATATAACATGATTTTTCTCATATTTGGAGCACCTAGAAAAATTGTCACCAATCAAGGACCCTAGTTTTTGTCCAAAGATCTGCTGGCCTTTACTGATCATTTCCAAGTAATCCATAAAAATTCATCAACCTATCACCCACATGAAAACGGTCAAGTAGATGTCACTAATAGGGAACTTGAGAATATCTTAACAAAAATGATTTCATCAAGAAGAAGAGATTGGACCAAAAAATTACTCGAAGCCATTTGGGTGTATAACACAACTTAGAAGTCAACCACTGGTTTCAATCCATATGAGTTAGTTTTTGGGAAGAAACCTCTTCTACCCATTGAATTTGAACTTCAAACTCTAAGAACAACAATGGAGTTAGGCTTAGACCTCAAACAAGCCTAGGTTGAGAGGGTCCTACAACTTAGTGAGTTGGATGAACTTTGTTTAGATGTTTTCCACCATATTGAGCTAGTTTAACAACAACGAAAGGCTTGGCATGATAAACACATAAAATAAAGAGAGATCCACAATGGGGATTGGGCACTATTATTTGATTCCTGATATAAAGATCACCAACGGAAACTAAGGACTCATTGGTTGGGTCCATATGAAATTTCTTAAGTATTTCCAAGCAAAGCAATGTAGCTCAAACCCATTGATGGTGACACTCAAACTCTCTTAGTTAACAAAAATCAATTACACATCTACCAAAAACCTGTTAACAAGGAGGGATTTATAAGGATGGTAGAAATGCAAGGAGAAATACAATCCATTGACTATGTTACGGAAGAGCTAATGGAATGTTTGGATTAATAGTCATTCAATCCAATCCAATCAAAAATAAAATCTCTTTGCATGTGTGTATTTACAATTACTTCAGGACATTTCTTTTGACCTTTTGGACTTGGCTAAATTTTGTTTCTATTTTGTAGGACTTTATTTTTAATTGAATACAAATTTTGGTGCATCTTGCAATGATGCTCTAGAACTTTTTCATGTGGTTGGTTATGTTTCTTGGTTTGTTCCTATAGTTTGGTGCATCTTTCAGTGGTGCTCCAAAAAGTTTTAAGTCCAAGTTGTTTCATTTTCTTTGTTCCTATATTCCAATGGCATCTTTCTGCGATGCTCCAAAATTTTGTTGCTGCACTCCGATTGCATCTTTCAGTGATGCTCCAAAATTTTTCTTTTTCCATTCAACAACATCTTTCAGCAATGCTCTAGACTTTTGTTCCTACACTCTGGTGGCATCTTTCAGTGATGCTCCAAAAAAAATTTCTTACATTCCAATTTTGTTCCTGTATTTTGGCAACATCTTTTGGTGATGCTCCAGAATTTTTCTATTAGTTCCTGCATTTCGACGACATCTTTTAGCGATGCTTTGAAAAAAATTTCCCACATTTTTGGTAGCATCTCTTAGTGATGCTCCAAAATTCATTCTCGCATTCTGATGGCATCTTCTAGCGATGCTCAGGAACTTTGTTGCCGCATTCTGGTTGCATCTTCCAGTGATGCTCCAAAAATTTTCTTTTTCCTTCCAGCTGCATCTCTAAGTGATGCTCCATAACTTTGTTCTCACATTTCAACAGCATCTTCCAGTGATGCTTTGAAACTTTGTTGCTACATTTCGATTGCACCTTTCAACGATGCTCCAAAATTTTGCTCTTTTTGCCTGGCTGCATCTTTCAGTGATGGTCCTGACTTTTGCTTCTTTTGTCCCAACTCCATCTTCTAGCAATGCTCCAAAATTTTGGTTCTTCATCTTGACCGCAGATTCTAGCGATGCTTTAAAATTTTGTAAGTTTCCTTCCTATCCAAATGCTTTGATAGTTTTAACAACATACACATGATCATCATTAAAAAAATTCATCACTCCCGAAATTCATGCCATACACTACCATATTTTACCATAATAAATTAAAATATTGTGACCACTTTTTGTCATAATAATTACAATCCCTAGCCATCCCATCTTCATCCATAATAAATTCATTATAACCCCTCGCCATCCCATTTGTTGATATTGTTACATCAACAAACGTAAGCGACTTTCAAATCGATGACGAGACATAAGGTATGTACAACTTTTATTTAAAGTAGGTAAATTATTGTGAATAGAAATAAATAAATTGGAACATTCCACCACCCTTTCCAAACTTATTAAATTGTGCAAATTGTACCATCACTTGAGATGTGACAGTTCATGCACTCTTTTCCACGTAAATTAATGATTCCAGTACAAAAAATCCAAATTCCATAATTAATTCATGTCAAAGTACGAGTGGTTAAAAATTTTATATTTTCTTTAATTTGCATCACAATATTGTTTAAAACAGTTTTTCACCTTTTGAGTGCCACAATATTCAACAGATTATTGAACAGAATTGAGTATAATAGACAACATGGGTGGAGCTAAGTGAAAATCAGAGCCAACTTCTCTAGATAAGTTATTGGCATTGGGTAATATTTCAAAACTATTTCAAAAGATTTGGTGGCTTGAGTTTATGAACAATTTTGAAGGGCACAATGAGTAGCTAGTTAAAGAATTTACAGAAAACTTCTCAGACGGACAGTCAATAGTGCATGGGAAGAAATTCAAGGTAAGCCCTCAGGTCATTTCTTGTTTATCTAGTATTAGAAATGAGGGTGTAAATTTATCTAAAATTACAAATATTTCCTATCAGAAAATGGTACAACTTTTCAGTAGGGAAGGGGAACCTCGGTCTCTATTAGTTGTAAATACCCGAGGGTAAAACAAAGGGTTTCAAAGAATGTTAATTCCACAACCATGGAGAATGACAGTTTCCTAGATAATCAAATATTTCACATGTGAAGGGCAATGTGCCATAATAGTTGGACTCCCCTTTTGATTACTGACTCATTTGTGCCATGGAATTGAAAACCCTAAATTCAAAGTCAACCTTCCCATCTTTCTTAGTGATTCTATTGCTAATATGATTGAAAGGTTTAAGATTGGGTCGGGTCCATTGAAACATCATGGCCTCATACATTTAATTTGTAAATATCATTTCTTGAAGAAAGGGAGAACAAAACTAAAATGGAAAATATTTCTTCAAAAATTTGAGAACCCTATGCCCAAAAGACATTTAGAGGAAGGTGAGCCATCCAGTCTGGTGGCTCAAAATTTGAAAGACCCTTCTCCTGAACCTCAAAATGCTAAAAGAAATCTTGATAGTGAAGCACTGGAAAATTCAATAAACCCTTCAAACCCTCAGGAAATACTGAGTCCATAAAATGTATTAGAAGATCTAGAAAAATAAGAGGATATGGACCTAGAAAAGTCAGAAGATGAGAATGCTCATCCCCGTAAAAAGGGAAGGGGACCTAAAATAGTACACAGGCCTTCCCCTTTGAGAAGAAGCAAGTGATTTTCTTCTGAGATTAGTTGTGTTGTAGCTTCTGATCAGCCATATATCCCTAAAAAGAAACAATATAATAGGCATCCCCAAGAGATTATAGCACAATCATGTGAAAAAGAGGCCCAACCGTGTGTAGAAACAACCTAGCCAGGTGAATCTGGAAAGGAAAATGTCTCACTTGAGACAAGAAAAGAAGAAATAGGATAAAAGATGCCAAATATTGTACTTATTGAGGATGATCCTTTGGAATCATTTTATCCTTTTCACCAGCCAATGGAAACACGGGAAGGTGATATGACTCACCTAAGTGAAAAATTGTCTTTCCCAATTACCAGTGATGCAAAAACAGACCCACTAGAGGTACATGATAAAGAAAATGTGATTGATGATAATGCAGAAGCTTTCATTTCTCCTCTTTTCTCTAATGTACAAATTGAAAGTTTTGATAACATAAAAACAAAATTAGATGAGTTGAAAACAAAAATTGTTCAGTTAAGGTTTAGCCTACAGAAAAATGAAGAACAAGTAAATCAACAACAACAGGAAATAGATATACAAACTGAACTTTTGAAGAAAAGAGATCAAGAAATCATAACTTTATGGCTCCACTTTGAACCTTATTATGTTTTTATGTCACGAACATCTATTAAGTTAGTCAGTTGTAATTATGTTAAAAGACTTTGTCAATGATGATCTACCACCATCTAAAATTTAGGATTTTGAAAGTAGTATAACTATGTGTAACAACCAATACAAGAGGTTACCATTATGTTGTTATGATATGCTTTGAATACTATTTAGCTATGTCTTTGTGTTACACTTTAATGATATGATTAAATAAATATTGTCAATCCTATTTTGAGTCAACAGTTCTATGTAAAGGAATTTCATGAATGGATTTATTTTGAAGATGCGAAAGTACATGCGATTTGAGTTAATCATAGGCACACCCAAGAGCTGACCACTCGAGGGATCTCATTGAGTAGATAAGTATTTCTTTTGTTAATACTGTTACTTCCATCTTGTACATGTTGGATTTAGATGAATGTTATTTTGTGTCGAGCTCTATACACCTGTGGGTCATAGTTTTAAGTTTGCAATATTTAAGTTATGTTACTTTGAATTTTTGAAGAACCTACTCCTGTTGTTAGTTACAAATCATTAAGTGTACTTTCTTTGAGCAGTTAGTCATTAACGTCAATTTCTTTCATTTAAATTTTATAGTTTAACTGCAAGTATTAATTCCTAGGTAATTCACATGCTTTCTAGAATAAGAATTTGAGTGCTCTCCCCTTCCTAAACCTGAGTAGGTCCTCCTACTCTCTGATGCATCCTCTGATTCTCTATCCCAATCACTAGGACTTTTAAGAAAACCCTTGTTGTATTTAACCCTTACTTTCCATTCATGTAAGTCCTCAGGATTTTGCTCTGTAGTGACAAGTACTACAGGGGGTGGCTAAAGAAGCAATGGAGGTCTATACCTCATCCCTATCCATTTGGTTTTAAGTTGTTGTAGTATCTCTTCTAATGCCTCGGCCCTTCTGTAGGACCACCTTATATTGGTAGGTGAAATCACCTCCCTCCTTTTAAGATACATAGGCAGAGGAGTGTACCCCTCCTCATAGGCACTCCATGCTTTTTCTATCAATTTTGGCCCCTGGACTTTGAAATTATTAAAAAAATACAAATAGTATCATTATATTTGCTTCTCACAACTTCATAGCTCTTAATGTCTCAGAATCAATCTTTAAAGGAAAAGGGTTTTCTATTGGGGCATCTCATTTGAATTCCCACTATTCTTTCTTCCTGCAAATACTCTTTAGTCCTTTCCTACCACTGAATTTGATTATGCATAGTAGACATGAAAGCTCTGAGCTATGTCTCTTCAACAAAAAGATTAATAAAGAAATTAGTATGCCTTTCTAAAAAAATATTATGTACAAAGAATTCATATAACAAGTTTTGTTGAGCATATTTTTTCTCTTTGAATTCCTTTAAAAACTATTCATCATCTGGATCATGAGGTAGATTGCAAGAAATTCTTAACAACTTCCATCTTAACAATTGTTCATTCAAAAACATAGCGTATAACCAAGATGGTTTCCTACAGGCTAACAACAACTCCCCAATCTAACATGCTTTAGTCTTAGCCTGGTAAAGCCTATCATAAGATTATTTTAATAATACTATTTCCTTCTTAAGTCTAGCATTTTCTGCCCCTGCTTGTCTTAGGAAATAGAATCTTTCCATCCATTTTGTCAACATTGGGGGAAAATGGAATTGAAACCACTTCATTTTGGTTGGCTCTGTCTGTACTTCCTTTAATTCAATTTTTGGCTTCATCTTGATTTCTAGAAAATCTTGTTCTAGTTCAACAATTTTGCTTAAAGCTTCATTGAGTTCATCTTTCTATTTTTCTTGTTTTTTTGCAAATGCTTGGAGAGTTTGCACTAGATATCAGTTAAACCTTTAATTTGTTTGTATTTTTCAAACAAACTTGTCAAATACTATTTACCTTCCCCATTACTTTGTTGCACTTGAAATTGCAACTCTCCAATAATTTTATCTTTTTTCTCCAATTGAACATTTAAAGATGTGATTTCTTGATCTCTTTTCTTCAAAATTTTAATTTGTATATCTATTTCTTGTTGTTGATTTACTTGTTCTTTATTTTATTGCAGGTTAAACCTTAATTGAACATTTTTTGTTTTCAACTCATCTAATTCCATTTTTATGTTATCAAAAATTTCATTTTGTACAATAGAGCAAAGAGGAGAAATGAAAGCTTTTGCATTATCATCAATCACATTTTCTTTATCATGTACCTCTAGTGAGTCTATTTTTGCATCAGTGGCAATTGGGAAAGACAATTTTTCACTTAGGTGAGTCATATCACCTTCTTGTGTTTCCACTGGCTTGTGAAAAAGGAGAAAATGATTCCAAAGGCTCATCCTTAATAAGTACAATATTTGGAAGCTTTTCTCCTATTTCTTCTTATCTTGTCTCTATTACCCAATTTTCACCTGCGGGCTCAATCAAGCAAGGTAAATTATGTTTCAGATGTTCATAAGGACCAAATGGGACATTTTCATTGAGGGTTAGGTCATGCATCTGATGACATTTCACAAGGAGCTCAGTTGAAAAGTATGCCTTGATCAGTTTTGGCACAAAACTCATCACAGAAGGAAGTCAGCAAGACCTTCCTGTTGTTTTGCTGACTAGCAGTGCATCCTATTTGATTGAATAAACTAGTCGCTAATACATTCGGGTCACCATAAGTCTTCATGTATCTCTCTGCTTGGAAGGAGGTCATTCCAATAGTTTTTCACAAGGACGTCTCGGCGAAGGGAGGTATCGTCGGCATGAAGTCTTGCTGACTGCAGGCATTCTTACTGAAATGAATGCCTTCGGTGTAATGTGGTGGCTTCGGTGAAGGGTCTCACTGATAGCGAAAGTCTCACCGAAGAAATAGGAGCTCAGAAAGATGTCTTGGCAACCGAATGATGTCTCACCGAAACAGATTGCCATCGGTGTAGGATGGTGATCTTAGGGGGATGTCCTACCGATAAACATAGGTCTCGGCGATGGTATGGGGTGCTTCACTATAAGGTCTCACCATTGGGGTGAGGTCTCACTGAGGTGAAGCGGTCTCAGCGAAGGAAACAAGCTCGGCGAGAGGTCTCGCCAACTAGTGGTGGTCTCCCCGACAAGAGAGGAAGTGGCATCAGTGAAAGAAAGTGTTTGCCGTGATGTCTTGCCGAGATGAAGTGACCTCACTGAGAATGTTTGACATCGGTCTGACATATGGCCGATAGGGCAAAGTCTTGCCGAAGGAGTTGCACTCGCTAACAGAAGGCTCAGTCGGTGTAATGTCTCACCAACCGAAGGTGGTCTCGCTGAAGCAAAATGAATTCGACATGAGGTCTTCCTAACTGTAGGGGAGTCTCACTGAAACAAAAGGATCTAAGCTTAGGGAAAAGGAAAGTAGAGTCACCATGATCTCTCAGCGAAGGTATAAGATCCTACTGACCAATGAAGGGTCTCGGTATAGTGTTTTTCCTTCAGTAGAAGGTCTCACTGACACATGGGTGTCTTGCCGACGGAGGAGCACAGCTGTATAATGATGAGGGCTCACCGTGAGGTCTTCCTAAATGTGAAAGGTCTTGTCGATGGTCTAGGTGACCACCACTATGGATGTCAATATGACTTCTGGGCTCGCTATGAACTCTTGCCAATGGTAGTGAGCTATGTCAATAACCGCTGAAGGGCATAATTGCATCGAGGAGACAGGTCAGTGTCTCACCGACATGCAATTAAATCTAAATGACCTTTGACCATATGGCACCCCCATGAAGCATATGTTCAATCAATCAGAGTGAGATATAGGGGAGCTATGGCAGTTTTCCCTCTGTGAAGAAGATCAACAAAATGAAAGCGACATGGATCTCCTATGGGCTCAAGAGCATTCAAAGCAGCTCGATAGGGAGGTTAGAGGATAGACACAAGACCAGAAGTTAATGCAAGCATTGCAAAAGATCAAGGAGGCCATTCTTGGAGCAACTCTTCACCGACATGGACAGCGGGGATGCAACATTAACTTCTTTAAAAAGATCTAAAGGCAGATCCTTCTGGAGGCGAATATTTTTGTAAGCCCTAGGGGCCAACACTCTTTGGTATATATGGAATTTTTTCCTATTTTGTAAAGCATTTCTTGGTTAGGATATTGTTGAAAGAGCATTAATCAGACTTTGTAACTCATTTTCATGAATACTATAGATATGTAACACAAAGACTCCTTATTTTCTCAATAGAAAGTCATTTCCTTCACAGATTTTCTTTGTTGTTTTAGTGACTGGTTGTGAGTTACATGATAAAATTATGTGTGATCCTTTATTTTATCAGATTCCTTTAGTACTAGATGCAAAGGATATTATGTCATAAAACTGGTTTATGTTAGTGATCTCTTTCTATTGCATTTATATATGTGAAAACATCTTTTTTTTCCTTGTGTTAAGCATTAGAACAGTCAAAACCTTACATAGACTCATTTTTTATAAACATAAATCTCTGTATTGTGAGATTGTTTAGCTCTATTGATATTTTCTATGAGTTTTTTGCAGTATTGTCATATTTTTCTCTTTGGTGTATCACCTATTAGTGATAGGTTTTAAATTCAAGTATATCCTTCTTACTCTTTTCCTTATCATTCTTTAGTTTTCTCAAGATATCTTAAGGGGAACCAGCCCGTAATCTGGAGGTCCACTTCATTCCCCAGGTCACCCACAACCTCGAAGTGTTCCCATGTGTCAATAGGTTGCTATAGTTGATAGCTTAGCAAGGGTGCAAACTTTATTTGACAACAGGTACATAGTACATACCACCCCCATAGTAACTGTGTTTGTAACTAAGTGATTCAAATTGTAATCGATTAGCAACTCTTCCCCTATAGTTATTGATTTTATCGCAAATACAAATATAGGGTTTCCCTCACGTGCCTCAAATATGCAATTGGGTTTCTTATTTGCTGACCCAGGTCGTGTACTATTTATAAACCCTGCAATATTGCTTGATGCTTTTGGCCTTCCGTCAATGTACATAGCCACTCCTTTATTTTGATCCTTATCTTTTAGTTGTATATAATTTGCTGACAATGCATAGCTACGCATACTTCGTGTATATCGAATTAGTTGCACCCAATCTTTGTAACTGTAATAGGGTCTAACATACTCCATTCATTTAGTAACTTTGTCATTACAGACCTTTATGCCATCCATGCAAAATAGGCCCAAACCATGTAATAACAATAGTGTTATGCGATATATCCTCTCGTTGACACAAAAATCAATGTTTATTGGAGGAAGCCCTGGTACCCATTGTTTCCATAGGATGTTTGTACCCTCAAGGGGAACCCTTCAAGGGAATATATTCTCTACTCAATATAAGAATACGACCCCCTTCAGCAAGAAAAAATTCCATGTGTTTATGGAATTTTCTTCTAATCTTTTGACCTCTAGTTGATCTCCCTCTTTTAGACATACCACATGTCTCGCTTTCCTCTTCTCTTCCTGAATTTCCCTCGCTCGAGGAAGACAGATCTGACAAATACATATTTGGTGGTATCTGCACTCATAAGGATGTTGGATGAAGTTCTTTCATGGTGATGTGATCCCAAGGTAACATTATGATTAATCTATCATTTCATCGGTAGAATTTCATAGGTTATAATGTAATCAAGTCTTGATAGATTTCAAGCTATTGTTACTACCGTCCAAATGTGTCCATTACAAATCAAAACTACTTAATGTTTTAACTCTCAAACTTTGTAACAAGTGTTAAATGTGACTATGGTCCACTAATTACACAACCAAGGCCTTAAATGTATTCTCTAATTGTAATCAAAGGACTTTTTATCTTCATTCAAGTAAATAAACTTGAAGGGAAACACCACCAAGTGGTTTATTGGACACATACATTACTAAAAATAGCAGAAAATTTACATTTAATTTCCATATGTCTAAGTGGTTAATGGGGAGGGAGTGCATCTAGGCCCTGTTGTCATCATAATTTTATGCTTTGGCAATAAATTTTTTAATTCAGATTAAATCTTCCCATGTCTAATTGTTGAGATTTTGTATGTTTTAAGGTAGGATGATTGATGAAAGATCCCAAAGAGCCTTTCTCCATGGTATCCAGGTACACATAGCAGTGGTCTTCTCTTATACGGCTGGACATGATTTAAAGAACTTAGCTAGGAATTATTCATTCAACCTAAGGTTTTCTCATAATGCCATAATTGGAAAGGTATGATCAAATTCTTCTATTATAAAGAATTGGTCTATGTGCCTCTAGTAATCACTATAAATGTTTGTAAGGATAAAATTAGTAATTAAATTAGGTAGAAGAGAATCAAACTTGAGTTCTTCAAAGATTTCATTCCCATTCATAATTTTAATGGGAAAAGTGTGATGGGAGATTATCAGCCAACAAGAAGGGAGGAGACCTTCCTTGCATTCTTTATAATTTTCATTATTCCTATTTATTTTACACTTACATTTACAGATACACATACATATGCATTTACTGTTTTCATTTATTTGTCATGTAGTTTAATAGTTTGATCGATTTCATATTATATATGTTGAAGACTTTAGAATTTCAGTTACATTAATTTATGG
>VDFB02042009.1:0-49809 GCA_007258455.2 Sequoia sempervirens
TTCTATTTACTTTAAGATAGGATAATAAGATTTTATTTATCTCTACATTTCCTAAATAATAGTAAACTTGTTTACATAAGAACATTGATAGAAAATGATTTTATGCATGTTTCTTTTTTATTCAACAAATAGAATTCAATGTACTCCTTCCTTACTTTGTTATAAAAAAAAACTAATAGTTTGATAGTTCAAACAAAACAACCAAAAAATTCTTAAAATGTGTTTACTTATTCTCATTTTCCTTCTATATTGTTCCTCTTCCCAACCAACAAATTGAGGGAAAAATTTTAGTGCCTTTTGGGAAATACACTTGTTGTAATTCATGTGAATCTACAAGCTTACACATCATCTTTTACACCTACACAACCAACATAAAAGTATTTATCCAATGCCAAGGGTATTCTCACCTCCCATCCTAGGCTTGGAGCAAGCCACCCTTGAGCTAAGAGGTCTTCATAGGAACTAGGTAAAATTCAAACACATAACCATATAACAGACATTGATACACTCGCAAAAAAACAACACACAAGCCTAAGAATTGACTCAGACAGATTGAATCTCTTGACTCATAAGAAGGAGATGAAGTGGCATCTCAACCTAATGGAGAAAATTTATAAATTTCAATACACTATCAAACAACCTTCTTCACAAACATCACTCCTCATAGTATCTCCACTTCACAACCCAAAAACCATAATCAATTTCAATAAGGTGGGTACTCATACCCATGCTCCTCCTTCTCAAAGGATGGAGTTTTCCTCATGGGAGGTTCTCCCTCTCTCAACCCTACACTTAGGGAGATCTTATGAAACGATAGAGAAATCACCATAACAACCCATCTCAAATTTAAACAATACAACAAGGACAAGAAACATTCCAATCAAATACAAAACTATGATTACAACCATTTAAACAATTTCATGAAAATATACATACATAAAAGAGCTTAAATCCTACCTATCAAGATTTCCAAGGAAGAGATTTGAAGAAGAGTTTCAAGCCTTTCAAATATTTCCCCAAATATTTGCACACAACTCCTTCAAGCAATTTCCCAAAAAGGAAACCAAAAGAAGAAACCTCAATATCCAAAAATAAAAAAGATAAATAGTCTCAATTGGGATCCTCATCAATGGGAAGTTGACACTTGTCACCTTCCTATCCCTACAAAAAACCCCCTCTAAGTCTCCCTTATGTGGAGGACCTAAAATGGAAGAAGTAAAGGGGACACAATTGTCGGAGTAAATGGTGACTCCCTGACACCCCCAGGAATAGTTGCTAGACCAAAATCACTTCCATAAGAGAGAGAATGGCAAGAATGCTTGCTTCACAATGCAAGATTGAATATTGGTTGAATATTGATTCAAATGTACAAGATATGCCTTGCTTATAAAGGCAAGGTTAAGATGTAGGATTAGACAAGATTATGACAAGTATCTTAATCTTATGGCATGAGACAACTAACTACCTAGGAATAAAGCAATCCTAGCTAGATAAGATAAGTTATAGAAAAGCCAACTAAGACTTCTAGAAAGAATCTTATATCCTAAGTAAATTTAATCATGTTAATATGTCCCCTAATTACCTAGTGAATGAATTAGCTAGGCACAAGAAATTTATTCACACCAACACCCCCCCTTAAGTGTAACTTAGGGAGAAGATTATTATGCAAACTATGCAAAGAATATGACTATGGGTCCCAAATACTAGGCCATGTTAGGTACCCATGCACAAATGCAATGCAATCTCTCACAACCAGAGAAAAGGAGAAAACCCCATGGGACAAAACTCCTCTCCAAAAGAGAGAAAAAAAAACAAAAAAAGCATGATGTATGGAGGACTCAATGATACCACCCAAGGACTACATCCATCATATGTGTACAATCAATGACCCCTCCATAAGAGGGAAATAGAGAGATGAGATATCCACCCCACAATGTGTGATCTCCTGCAAGTATGGTTAATGTCTAAAGATAAAACATAATCTAATGTCTACAAAAAATGTTTCTCCCCTTAGGAAGAAGATACACCATGTACAACTGCAAGAATGCTTCCCATTCTAGATAGGAACTAGGAGGAGTCCATATGTATGTAGATTGTGTCTCTAAAATCTACTGATGTGTTGCCAAGTTCTTGGATGATGAAGATGATGCCACAATCTAATCAGGTACATTCCCAATCATAACAAACTGTGACAAACCAAGGAAAAATGGAAATTTATCTTGAAAAAACTCTGAAGACATAAATGAAGTGACAATAGTTGTTCTATGACTATCATCAAATAGAAGAGCTAAACCCTCAAATGTGTCCTCCAAATATGAAATGTAAGACTCTACAAACAAAGAAGCAATTTCTATCAAATAGGAATCCCAATTTGGAAGACTCTTAGATACCTATTGCAATGAATCACTAGAAATACTCAATGAATCATCAATAGAAGATGAAGAATCAAGAACCTTTGAAGCATCTACAATCTCCTCCAAAGGATCACAAGGATGGGTTATCAACTCTAAAGAATGAAGAAGCACATTGGAGTTGGAAAGAGGATCTTCAAGAGATGGAGTAGAATCATGGTCTACATACACCTCTCTAATGTGAGTCCAAAGAGCATGAGGACATTCAAAGTGAATAAGTGTCACCAAAATGGACCATCATTTACATTTTCAAAAATAACTCTAACAACTCTAGCCCTAAAACCTTTCCAAATGTAATACTCATCATTTGTGCTCGAACAACGAACTTTATTAAAAAAATATGACAATAGATTCCCCTCACCAAGATGAGTGAGGATTAAATTACTCCATGTCCTATAGCTCCCTTTCTCCAAAGTAATTAAGAAACCCATTTACAAAGATATGAGCTCCAAAGGCCAAAAAAGGAGATCTATCTTCAACCTAAAAAATATGGCACAAAACTGCAAAATCTCTACAAAATATCTACACCACTAAAAGTTTGACACTTCCATCTTTCCGATGATATCTTGTTTCTAAAAAATGGCCTCTATATGAGAAAGTTATGACAAAACAAAAAAAAGGCCTATAAAAGGCACTTTGGGGGCAAAAAACAGACTAGTGAACACTAACCAGGTGAAATTTTTGAGCAGTAGAGCCAAAAATCATGGTCATCCATATGACCATGCCAGTAGCCGACGAAAAATAGAAAATCACATGGGCTAAGGGAATAGTCGTTCTTTATAATAAAATGATCGACATATAAAGTTTGAAAAAATGAAAAATCAAAATAAAATTGCCGGATTTAAAATGTAGAAAACAACCAAACCCACATAAATGAACCTGTAGAGGATGCCTATAAATAGCGATGACACTGATCCAATCAACATAAATGCATAGTACCTGTAAATAGGTGATGGGATGCCAAGTACACTGATAAAGACCCAGACGTGCGCGAATATGCTGAGGATATGGTGAATAGGAGCCCACCAATTGACAAGCTGATGAAAACATACAAGGATGATTTGAATGGATGCCAATGAAGAAGGTATTGTCAGCCTACAAATGAGACGGGGTAGCCAAGCCTTTGTACCTCAAAATGGCAGAGTACCCTCCAATGTGACGCCAACTAGGACGCTGGTTGTGGAATATTCTGCATGAAAAAGAAACAAATGCCGACCAATAATATTTTCCAAGATTTTTAATTTTAAGCCCCCGAAAATACAAATATTTGCCTGATAATAATAAAAATTTTCCCCAAATTTTAGGAAAAATACCGTAGAAAATATTTTCAATATTTTTTTTGCAAAAATGAGAATATCGTACCGCTTGGGAGGCTATCCCAGCAAAAAGAAATTGCCTCGAAAACAACTTTACCCAAAATGGATGAATTTATAGTCAAAATTCATCTATGAAACCTTCTGATCTCAACTGTGAGGTCTTTGAAACCCCAATATGCACCCATCAAAAAACTTTAAGCCAACATATAACCCTCAGATCTAGGAAGGAATCTGTAACACCTAAAGAGCTCTGATACCATGTGGGAGTAAATGGTGACTCCCCAACATCCCCAGGAATAGCTGCTAGACCAAAACCATTTCCACAAGAGAGAGAATGGAAAGAATGCTTGCTTCACAATGCAAGATTGAATATTGGTTGAATATTGATTCAAATGTACAAGAGATTCCTTCCTTATAAAGGCAAGGTTGAGATGTAGGATTAGACAAGATCATGACAAGTTTCTTAATCCTATGACACGAGACAACTAACTACCTAGGAATCAAATAATCCTAGCTAGATAAGATAAGGTCTAGAAAATCCAACTAATACTTATAGAAAGAATCTTATATCCTAAGTGAACTTAATCATGTGAATATGTCCCCTAATTACCTAGTGAATGAATTAGCTAGGTACAAGACATTTATTCACACCAACAACAATCTATTGAGGGGGGGAGGGGGGGTAAATTAGTAGATCAAATATTTTTAAAACTCTTAACTCAAATGAACATATCAAAAAACTTAAATCATCATAACTAAGCACCAACAAGGGAGCACATTCACATAAGAGAACACCAATATACATGGAAACCCAAGATGGGAAAAACTATGGTGAGAATAGCTTCTTTGATCTAATGTCCAAATTCAGTCTCACAAAGTAGAAATATACAAGTGAATTTTACAATAAGAAGTGGGAACCAATCAACTAGAGCTACTAATCCCCAATTGAATTAATAGAACAAGTAGAACACTAGTCCTAAAAATTACAAAGATAAAGCTTGTGGACCTTCAAATGTAGATGAGTACAACTCGCATGCTTTTGTATTGGCTAAAAGAACTCTTCCATGCATCTTATGATCTTTTGATATAGGCACACACACTGAGAAGTAACTCCTTTGGATTCACAATGATCTCCTTGTATATTGACTACCTTCTCTTTAATTTATTTCTTTCACGTAATTATAATTCACACTTGGCATCCATGAAATAGAGAAATATATACATGATATTGCATTAGCACTCTTGCATGCCAGCTAGGGGTTCAAAAATAATCGGGAAGGCATAAGGTGGACCTAAATTTAAAATACATGGAACATGTAATAGGTTAATCCAAAAGCCATTGTTTTTCTACCAAAAGAGCATGATGTTGTGTGCTACTATAAGAGCCTTAACCAAGTCCTATCTTAGCACCATATCGATGATTTGAATTTCACATGCAACTAGTCATTACTGCACAAGCCTTGAAAAATAATAGGTTGAAAAATAGGCACAAATAACCTTCTGTCACATCAATATTTTTGAATGCTAAACATATCCTGGGTATGTGCAAGATCATCATGGAAAAAATAGGCCCTTAAGTGGCAAAAAATTCAGAATAATCAAAGTTAGGAAACTTGACGTAAAAATTTGAATAAGTTATCTATATTATTTCAAAAATATGTAAGAATAGAATCTGTAGAAAATTGAATGTAGTTTCTAAACTACGAGGTTTATTTAAAAAAAAAACTATTTGGTGAAAATTTGAAATTTCAATGCAGTAGTACTTAAATTTTAGGGAAAAAATAAGAAGTAAGCATTTGTCTGACCACTTTAACCACAATAAAATGATAATATTTTTTTATAAGATTTTAGATATAAGTCGAGTACTCTTGTCTAAATGTGATGCATATTTTTTTGCAATTTTTTCCAAATAAATAATTAATTATGAATTTTCTTTTACAACTTTTAAAAAATATAAAAATTCATATGTCTGACCACCTTAACTTGGTCAAAACTTCATGAAATTCATTTTTTTTTTTAAAATCCTATAGTATGCAAAACATAGAATGTGACGCATGTTTTAGATTCAAAAAATGTGATATCATTTGAAAGCTATAGATGTTTTTCAATTAGCCTATCAATCAAGACTCTAGTTGTAATTCAAATAGAAAATGAATAATAATTATTTATTAAATTCAAAGTAAAGCATAATTTATACTGGTGGAAAGCTAAAAATCTCCTTTAAAACCCTTTTCGTTTCATTAAATTTTGGGTAAAAAAAAACTTGTCAGCCACATACCCATCATATTGCCACTTTTTGGCCCATCATGATCTTGCACATACCCTCCTCCTAAAACTCAAGAATAAGTTAAAACATGTGTAGACATACTCTCCTCTCAAACCACAGAGCCAAAATCTATTTCTAAAAGAAATGTTGACCATACTTGTATTGCCCTAGATATATCTTTATCTTGAACAAAAAGTTGAAACATTCTAGTACATACTTCCAGACCACCACAATCATAGAGAATAGATGTAGGAATTATATTTCAAGCATACAAATATCATACAAACACCCCTTAACATCTAGTAATATATATTTCTTGATGTTGTGTCTTGATAGTAAAATGCAACCATATTGAACTTATGACAACAACATACTTTTATAAATCTTATGTAACTCAAAATGATAAGTCAAGAGGAATACAATGGTAATTTAGGTACCATTACATACTTAGCCTTACTTAGACAATTCCTTTGTCATCAAACCTCTTATTGCACCATTGACAACCTCTAACATCAACTACATAACTGGAAACTTTTATCATCAGTGTTAGTTCATTTCTTCAACAATCTCCCCCTTCATCATTGATGACAAACAAAAAAATGTTGGGCCACACATGAAACCAAATAGATAGACACAAAAATATTTCTCCTCAGATTGATTTCTCCCCATTGGAAGATATAGTATTTTGAGTTCACTTTATCCCCCTTTGACATCAATGACAAAGTTCAACACTCCTTTGAGTTCCACTTCTTCCTCTTTTTCATTTTTGATGCTCTAAACACTTTATAAACCTATTTCTTAGATAGACTCCCCCCAAGTCTATACCACACTACTACTATAAATACTCCACAAGACCACCTAGCCTTCTTGTGGTAAGGAGACAAAGATGTCCCTTTCCCCAAGTTTCCTCTTGATTCAAGACTCTAACTGCAAAAACTCCCAAATTATGCCAAAGAAACTCAAAATTATCCTTAGCAAGTGGTTTTGTGAAGATATCTACTACTTGCTCCTTAGTCTCAACATATTCCAACTTCACCTCCTTTCCTACAAACTTCTCCTTCAAAAAATGATACTTGATTGCAATGTGATTTTTCCTTGAATGCATTACAAGATTCTTTGAGATGTTTATGGCATTAGTATTATAAAAAAGAATCAAGATGGGTTCAAAAAACTCAATCTTCATCTCCTTTAAGTTCTACTTCATCCACAACACTTGAGCACAACATGATGTTGTTGCAATGTATTCCACCTCTACTATATACAAATAAATTGATTCTTATTTCTTACTAAACTAGGACGCCAAACTAGAACCAAGGAAGAATGCTTTGTTGCAAGTATGAAACTATTTTCATTGATTTCAACAAGTTTGTGGTGTTGTTGGTTTCAATTGTGTAGTGGTTGAGAGAGATTGTTAAAGTATTATTTTGTGTTGTAGAGGTGTGTTTTGGTTTTTCTCCACATTTCTTGTAGGGTGAAGATCTACTTGTGTGGTTTGGATATGCTGGTTATAGGTGTTCAAATATTCTATATTTAGAATTTTTAGTGATGGATCATTGTACAAAAGTTGTGTTCACCACTGTGTGAACTATGCATTTTAGAGTTGTTTGGGAGAAATGTCTTTGCTTCTTGTTTCTTTGTAGTTGTGTTTTAGGACTTGTGGTTCTGAGTGAGATTTTATTGTGTTGGTCTCTTTCCTGTGTCAAGAGTATTTTTGGTTTGGTGTTCTAGAAGATGGTATTTTGAGTTACAATCTATGGTAGTGTTGTTCAAATGTACTGGGTGTGTACATTCTTCTTGTGAATTTTTTTGCTAAAGAGTTTTTTAGTTTTCAGGATGTCTTTGGATCATGTTCAAGTGAATTTTATTTTCTAAAAGTTATGGATTAGTTAAAGGAAGCATGTACTTAAAATTTTAATGGTGTTTGAATGGGTAACAACTAACCTAGTGTTTACCCTACATATGAAGGATAAATATTGTTTGTGGTAGCATGTGGTTGATTTTTGTTGTTGATTTGGATCTTAATTAAGTTTTGATGTGGTCTACATTCACTTTTACTTGCAACAAAATTGTTTTGGAGCTGACCTAATTTGAATTTGTACATTTGAAGTGTATTACCGACCTTGGAGAGGGTTTCAAGGTTGAGGATGGTTTAAGTATGTGTTGAATTTTTTAAGGAGGTCAAGATAGATGAATGTGCAAAGTGTATGATGTGAGTGATGCAAAATTGATTCAAGTGTTGAACTATTGGATCTAGTGAGTAGAAGGTGTATGGAATCATTCAAACAAACTACAAAGGTGTTGCAACTATTGTGGTGAAATCCCTGTTGCATTGAGATCATCTTCTCTATGTAAAATTTCTTCTCTATCTTCTTTTCATTCTGGTAGTGAGCCTTGGCTATGAGCCTTTCTAGACAATGTGTCCTATTCTAGAAGTGATCCCTTGTAAAAAAAAATTCTATTAATTATATTGTGAGCTAATCCTCATTGTTTTTTTTCCTTCTTGATTTTTCCATGTAAATCTAGTGTTCTCTTTTGTTTGGTGTTGAGTTGTTTAAGTTTTAGTTATCTATTTTTCATGTAAAAACTTTATAATAGACTATGGGTTTAATGAATTCTTGTGGATCTGAATGTTAATGAGGGTTTTGATGTTTTGATAAGATACAACTGATTCACCCCCTCTCAATTTTCTTCTTCATTCAACAATTGGTATCAGAACAAGGTTCTTTGGAGAAAATATTAATAGATTTAGGTAGATATGGGATGGAAAACAAGAAGGAGATCACTATGTTTGATGGCACAAACTACACATTCTGGAAAGTGAACATGGAAGGATATCTAGCTTACCTTGGATATGTTGTTTTGCAAGTAGTGAAGACTAATTACACTATACCTACAAATGGATCAAGCACAAGTGATGAGATCAAGGCCTATGAAATAAATGATAAAGCAAGGTTTTTTCTTTTTAGTAGTGTTGCAAATTTTGAATTAATGAAAGTTATGGATTTGAAAAATACTAAAGAAATTTTGGATAAGCTAAAAATTATTTATGAAGGAGATGATAAGGTTAAACAAGATAAGATGCAAAATTTGAAAACATAAATCGAGAACTTGTGATTGTCTAAAGAAGGAAATATCACAAGCTATATGTAGAGAGTTGATGAAATTGTTAGTGTAATCAAACAACTTGGAGGTAAGGTCAAAGAACCTAAAGTGGTAAAGAAAATTCTCTATTGACTCTTCCTAAATCTTCAGGACTCATAAAGTTTCTACTTTTGAGGAAATTAAAAATTTCAATACTTGCATTAGAGATTAATTTTATGGTACACTAACTACATTTGAAATGAGAGAGTTTGGTCTGAATATTGATGTGAAAGTGGAGACTTCTTTTAAGGCTAGAAAAATAGAGAAGACTACAGATTCAAATTAGGATGATCTTGATGATGTAGAAGCTAACTTTGTTAGAAGGATGAAAAATGACACTAGTAAGTACAAAGTTAAATTACCTTTCAAATGATTTACTTGTAGACAAATAGGTCACTATGCTTCAAGATGTCCAAACAAAAGTGTGAACAATAAGAATAAGGAAAACAAAGGTAAGATTGTCAAGAAAAGCTATTATGTTAGAGAATATTTTGGTATTTCTAAAGATGAATATGATTATGGAGACCATGATGATAATGAATGCTGTTTCTTGGCTTTACAAGATGAATTTGTTTCTACTAACTCTAAAAAATGTGTGAAGGAAAGTACTCCAGAGACAAAGGAGACAAAGGTTAAGGCTGAAGTTGCTTTGGTAGATCTTCTTTTCATGTTAAATAGGATAAGAAATATTGGATCATTGATAGTGGCTACTCAAATCATATGACTAGAGACAAGAGTAAGTTTGTTAAAATTGAAGAATATGATAGAGGAATTGTTAAATTTGGAGATGATTCAGGGGCTTATATTTGTGTAATATGTTCAATTAGTTTTGATGGAAAGCATAATATTTGAGTGTTGGATAAATGTGTAGAAAATGATATAAACTTATGTTTAAGGATGATCGATGTGAGATCTAAAAATGGTCTAAAACTATGATTGCTGCTAGAAAGAGGATAGATGGAAATTTTTATCAACTCAAGGGTACTGATGGTCATTGTTTTATGATTCAGATTAATGAAAGCTGGTTATGCCATAGAAATATGTGTCACATAAATTTTGAGAACTTGGTTAGAATCAGTCTAGTTTAATAAGTGAGATATTTTCCAAGGGTTACAAATCCTATCAATGTTGTCTACAAGGATTGTCAAATTGGAAAGAAAAGAAGAAGAAGATTCAAGGGTAAAGAACAATCTTCTATCAGATTTTTGGAACTGGTGCATACATGCCTTTGTGGTCCTACAAGAGTGAGAAGTCCTCAAGGTGACAGGTATTTCATGCTTTTGATTGATAATTATTTTAGAGTGACATGGGTTACTTTTCTTAGAGAAAAATCTATAGCCATAGATACATTCAAAGAATTTAAAGTTATGGTTGGGAATGAAATGGATTTTAAGATAAAATTTTTGAGGTATGATAGAGGTGGAGAGTTCACCTCCAATGAATTTAGCATGTTTTGTGAGAATCATGGCATAAAGAGGTACTTTTATTCCCCTATAACTCCTCAGCAAAATGGAGTGGTTGAAAGGAAAAACATGACTACTCAAGAAGTTGCAAGGACTATGATGAAAGAAACTAATGTACCAAAGGTCTACTAGAGAGAAAAAATTCATACTATTGTTTACATACTCAACAAAGTTCAAGCAAAAACAAACATCACAAAAAATCCCTATGTGTTGTGGTATGGAAGGATCCCTACAATGAAGTACTTTGGAGTGTTTGGAAGAAAATTATATATCACAAGAGATGAAGAAAACTTAGGAAAGTTTGATGCAAGGTTTGATGAAGGTATATTCCTTGGATATTCTACTAAAAGAAAATATTATAGATGTTACAATAAAATATTGAGAAATATTGTTGAGAGCACAAGTGTCAGATTGGATGAAGATCTATAGAATTCAATGGTGATAGATGGATATGAATCGGATGAATCTTCCTGTAGGGAAGAAGAATAAAAAGATAAGGAATAAAAAGCATATAATGAAGAGGGAGAAGCTTCGGAAAAGACCCCTAAAACCCCCAAGTATGTTAAGAGAAACAATTCTTAAGAATAGATCAGTGGAGATAAAAGCGAAGGTGTGTTGACAAGAAGGAAAGGTGCTAAAGAAAAGGTAATTTTATGTCTACTTTCTAAAGTTGAACCTAAGATAGCGATTGAGGCATGTAAGGATGAACATTGGATGAAAGCTATGGAAGAAATTATGTAGATTGAGAAGAACTAGACATGGGGACTTTTCCCAAGACCAACAAAAAAATACACAATTGGATCTAAGTGGGTATTCAAAAATAAACTAAATGAGCATGGAGAAGTGGTAAGAAACAAGGAAAGTCTTGTGTGTAAGGGATATGCACAAGTTGAACGAATAGACTTTGAGGAGATATTTTCTTTTGTGGCTAGAATGGAATCAATTAGGATGTTTTTGGCTTTTGCAACATAAGTATTTCAAAGTTATCAAATGGATGTGAGGTCTACATTCTTCAATGGAGTGTTGGAAAAGGAAGTATGCATGGAACAACTAGAAGGATTTTGGTTATCAAATAAAATTAACATGGTTTGTAGATTGAAGAATCCTTTATATGGTTTGAAGCAAACTCCTAGAGCTTGGAATGTGAGGTTGGATAATTATTTGATACATAAAAGATTCAATAAAGGCACCATAGATAATAACCTTTAATTTAAGGTTTAGAAAGATCAAATCTTGATTGTAGTTGTGTACATTGGGGTGATACCATAATAGTGGTTTACAATTTTTGGCCAAACTAGACACTAAAATATATATTTTTCACTAAATCTTCACTTTCAAGCACCTATAGCAGCTAAACTGTGAGGAATTTGAAGATGATGCAAACTAGAGTTTTGTGACATTTTGTCTGTAGATTCTAAATATATTTTTTTCAAAATTTTTTGAATGAGTTTGCACTTGTTTTTCCATCTCCCTCGAAAAATAGTTTTTTTCATAAAACAACATTTTTAAAAAGTGATGCCCATCGTATAACACATAACTTTTTTTTCTATGAAGGATAAAATTCTAATTCTTTCAAATTTAGATTTGTAACTTTGATATCTTGTTCTTCTACTTGGTTAGATGGTTTTTTATTGAATATTTTTTCTTTAATCAAGTTTCAAAGTCAAACCAATTACAATTCAGACATAGTGCGACCGTATAACACGTAACTTTTTTTGTATGTATCAAAATCCATTTTCTTTGTTTGGATAAAGGACTTCAATATCTGGTGCACTCATATTTAATTTTTTTTTTGATAATCTACTATTTTTCCACATGTGCAGAACAAAGAGCTTGATTTTTGGCAAAAAATCTATGTTTAATAAAACTAAAAAAGCAAATACATAATAAAAGAAAAACATATTAAATTTATATTCATTGGATAGCTCATTTCAAGGACTACCTGATTCCCATTGGATTTGTGAAGTATGCCATTTTCATCTTCAACCCGAGCTTTGAAGTGCAAAACTTTAGATTTTTTTTGTGTCTTAGGGGGAGAATGAGGGATAAGGGAGCTTTGTATGAACCCCTAGGGGTTAGATCAAACCACCCTTCCATAATGCATTTTGATTGGTTTCTAGGCGGAAAATAGTTAAATGGGTTCACTTGAACCTTGGTTCGATCGAACCCCTTATGGGTTTGCTCAAACCAGTAGGTTTATATGAACCCCTAAAATCAATTTTTTTGCCATGGGGTCATTTTTTTGTGAGTTTTCCTTCATCACTTGAATTGTGAACCACTTTTGTGGGTTTACCCTATGTTGATGACATAATCTTTGTAGGTAGTGAAGCTATGTGTAAGAAGTTTGTAGAAGAAATGCAGAAAGAGTTTGAGATGTCTATGTTTGGGGAGATGGATTTCTTCCTTAGGCTAAAAATCAATTAAATAGAAAAAGGAATATTCATTTCATAGTCAAAGTATGTCAAATAAATGTTGAAGAACTTTGGAATGGAAGACTCCAAACAGGTTTATCTTGTGGCTAGATTTCAAGAAGATCCTAGAGAGTCACATGTTGCAATAGTAAAGAGTATATTCAGATACCTAAAGGGCACACTAGTTCATGAATTATGGTATCCAAAAGATACTAATTTCACATTGAGTGCTTACATAGATGCAGATTGGGATAGTTCTGTGGATGAAAAAAAAAGTACAAGTGGTGATGCATTCTTTCTTAGATGTATATTGGTGTAATGGCTAAGTATGTATATTGTAGCAGAATCTTGATGTGCACACAAGTGTTGTGGATGAGGAAAACATTAGAGGATATCAACATGGTGTATGATGAGCCTATTTCTATATTTTGTGAAAATACAAGTGCAATAAAAATTTCAAAGAACCTAGTGATGCATTCAAGGACATACCATATTTCAATCAGATATCACTTTCTTAGAGAGAAGGTTGTGGAGAATGAAGTAAATCTTGAATATGTGCCTAAAAAGAATCATAGAGATGACATATTCACTAAGGCTCTTTCTAAGGATAATTTTTAGTATCTTCGGGAGAATTTGGGGGTCATCACCCCTCCTTCTTGAACTAGATGCATAAGGAGATGCATCAATCTAGTGGATCTATGGATTCATTCCTTTTTTGGACTAATGTTGGTGGCTACCTCTTGGAGGGAGTAGGTAATGGGATGGAGTGATTGTTTTCATTTTGCAAAGCTTGTTTATTTAGTGTAGGTTTGTGTGTACTCCTAATGGGGAGTATTCAGAGCAGTAAAGGAACAACAATGAGTAGTTTATCTAAGGGGGAGCAATAGCAAGTATCTCAGTTCAATGTCAAAGGGGGAGAACTATGTAAAACTTTTTAAATCCTTTCCAATTGATGTCAAAGGGGGAGAGAGAATCATGTAATTAAGTGCAAGGTATTAGGGGGAGAAAGTTGTGTATGTTGTCTAATAATTATTGTCAAAGGGAGAGTGAACCATGTGTAAAAGAAAAATTTGAAAGGGGGATAGACAAATGTTGTGTAGGTTGTCTAATCATTAAAAGAAGGAGAATTTTCTTTGAAGTATTTTCACATATTGTGTTTCCATCAATGAAAAATGGGGAGATTATTGCAAGTATGAAGCTTTTTTCATTGATGTCAACAAGCCTGTGTTGTCATTGGTGTCAACTATGTAGTGGTTGAGAGAGATTTTTGTAGTATTATTATGTGTTGCAGAGGTGTGTTCTAGTTTTGCTCCACATTTCTTATAGGGTGAAGATCAACTTGTGTGATTTTGATATGTTGATTATAGATGTTTAAAGATGTTATATTTAGATTTTGTGGTGATGGATTTCTATACAAAATAATTTTTGTTCACCAATGTGCAAACTGTGCATTTTAAAGGTGTCTAGGATAAATGTCTTTGCTCCACGTTTCTATATAGTTATGTTTTAAGACTTGTGGTTCTAAGGGAGAGTGGATGGTGTTGGTCTCTTTCCTATTTCAAGAGGATTCATTGTTTGGTGATTCAGAAGATGGTTTTCTTAGTTACAGTGTATGGCAACATTGTATGGATGTACTGGGTGTGTACATTCGCTAGGTGAAATGTTTTGGGAAGGAGTTTGTTAGTTTTTAGGATGTATTTGGATCATGTTCAAGTGATTTTTGTTTTCTATAAGTTATGGATTAATCAAAGGAAGTGTTTACTTAAAATTTTAATGGTGTTCGCATGGGTAATGACCAAACTAGTGTTTACACTACCTACAAAGGATAAATATTATTTGTTGTAGCATGCGGTTGAGTGGTGTTGTTGATTTGGGTCGCAATTAAGTTTTCATGTGGTCTATATTCACTTCTACTTGCCATGAAAGTGTTTTGGTGCTGACCTAATTTGAATTTCCACATTTGAGTTGCATTATTGACCTTGGAGAGGGTTTCAAGGTTGAGGATGGTATAAGTATGAGTTGAATTGTTGAAGGAGGTCAAGATTGATGCAAGATAGATGAATGTTTGAAGTGTATGATGTGAGTGGTGTGAAATTGAGTAGAGTATTGTGACCTTTAAATTGTTGGACTACTAGATGCAGTGAGCAGAAGGTATCTACAATCATTCAAATAGACTATGAAGGTGTTGGAGCTATTGTGGTGGAATCCCCATTACATTGAGATCATGTTCTCTATGTAACATTTATTTTCTATCTTATTTTTTGATGCAGATCAAGGTGGACGCTATCAAAACAAACAAAATTCAACCAACTTTGAACATAATTTCTACTTCGAAAACCCTAACTTGGTGTTTTCTCACAATTTCCTCATATTCCCTTGTAGCACATCAAATAGTGATTTTTCTTCATATCTTTCAAAAGAAATTTCAAACCCACAATTAAATTTTCATTTCAAATACTCTTTATTCTCTTCTTTGACATATCCAAAATGGAGATAGCATTGTTTTGTAACATTCCCTCCTAAAATTGATTGCTATGTGCTTTTAGGCCTAATTAGGCTCCTACAACAAAGAACTTATTAGTTTGGCACACTCCAAACCTCAAATATCTATTCAAAAACCTTAGAAAAATAAAATTATGTCTTCACAACCAAATTCCATCACCTAGAATGGTTTCCAATCATTGTTTCTACAAAACCCTACTTCAATGCACCCTTTTACACCAAAATCATGAAGGTTATCAACTAGGGCATCAAAAAATATTTAACAATCTCCCTCCCCTACTCCTGAAAACCACATAAAAGAAAAAAATACATCTAATTCTACCATTCCACCAAGTTAGATATTTTTCTATCAAGTGGAATGGCTCAAGAAATCATTTTATCCAATCAAACCCTCAAATTCAAGGTTTCAAGACCAGTTTTAGAAAAACCTCTATAAAATCTTCAAAACTTAATAAAATATTATGAGATAAGAAAAAAATGAAGTTAAATCATCATTCCATCTATTCCAATGCTTAAAAGATCTTCCAAAATCCCTACAAGGCCGTACTACAGTTTGTAGTAGCAAATTTTCTTTTTAAACGTAGGAAAATATAACTTTTTCTATTCAAAATTCAAGTTTACATCAACCAACCTTCAACCAATGTTCACAAAGGATTTTTAAACATTCACACAACCAACCCAACTATTCCAGACTAATTTTCTCACCAAAAACTCAATTTGACCCTTCAACTTCCCATTTTTGCATTTTTGCACATGACAACATTTGCAAAATGTAACAAATTGACCCCACAAACCACGTAGCAACCCAAAAAGGAATCAATACAAATAAAATGGTGAAAATGACCTTATTACAAAAGAAATCACAAATCGAAAGAAAAATTGAAAAAATTTCCTCATGGAGGCATAAAACCAACCAGGTGCTCTTGTACCATACTCTTGGACAAAAAGGAACTCAAGTCCCCTTGAGGATTGTACTACAACAAAACCATGCTTGATCACATCATCCTTTGACTCCATGTACCTTTCCATCTGGTAATCCCTTCCATTGAATAAAATATTAGAAATTAGCATGTCTTTGCATTTTTGAACTCTTTAGCATCTAGAAATTTCTCCAACTTCAAAAACCTACTTGATGGATGTTCTTTGACTCTTTCTATGTCTAGAACTGATGCTAAATCTACCTTTATACCTACAAGTATACCTATATGATCCTTTTCATGAACTGTCTTCTTCTTTACTTTTCATGCATGCTTGAACTTTCCCATATGTCTTTGCAATTCTCCTTCAATCTTCCCACCTATGCTTCCCCTCTCATCTTTCTATTGTAGTACACCTATAACTATTTCTTCATCAGACCTATTAGCCTTTGATGCAAAGGGAATGAATTGGCCAATATATCCTTTTGAAAAAAAGGATTGGAACAACTCTTTCACCTTCTTAGTAACATACTTCTCACTCTTACATTTTATCTCTTCCACTTGTTGATCTTTCCCTATGGGTAAACCACAAAAGTGGTTTACAATTCAAGTGAGGAAGGAAAACTCACAAAAAATGACCCCATGGAAAAAAATTTATTTTAGGGGTTCATACGAACCTACTAGTTCAAGCGAAGCCATTTAATTATTTCCCACCCAAAAATAGAAAAAAATGCATTATGGAAGTGTGGCTCACTAGAACCAAGGTTCGAGAAAATCCTAGTATGAGTGAATCCCTTGGGGTTTTCTCAAACCCCCCTTATCCCTCGTTCTCTCATTGAGACATAAAAAAATATCTAAATCTTTGCACTTCAAAGCTCGGTTTGAAGATGAAAATGGTGGAGACTTCACAAATCCAACTGGAATCAGGTAGTCCTCAGAATGACCTATCCAATGAATATAATTTTAATATGTTTTTATTTTATTATGTATTTTTTTTTTTAGTTTTATTAATCATAGGTTTTTCATTGAAAATCAAGCTCTTTGTTCTACACGTGGAAAAATAGCAGATTATAAAAAAAAAATTGAAAAATATGAGTGCACCAAATATTGAAGTCCTTGATCCAAAAAAAAGAAAAGAATTTTGATACATACAAAAAAGTTACGCATTATACGGCCGCGTTATGTCTAAATTGTAATTGGTTCGACTTTGAAACTTGATTAAAGAAAAAAATATTCAATAAAAAACTATCTAACCAAGTGGAAGCACTAGATATTGGAGTTACAAATCTAAATTCAAAATAAATAGAATTTTATCCTTCATGGAAAAAAAATTATGCATTATACAATGAGCGTCACTTTTTAAAAATGTTGTTTTCTAAAAAAACTAGTTTTCGAGGGAGATGGAAAAAGAAGTGCAAACTGATTCCAAAAATTTTGAAAAAAATATATTTAGAATCTACAGACAAAATGTCATGAAAATATAGTTTGCATTATCTTCAAATTCCTCACGGTTTAGCCACTATAGGTGCCCGAAAGTGAACATTTAGTCAAAAAGAATGATTTCAGTGTCCAATTTTGCCAAAAATTGTAAACCACTATTGTGGGATCACCCCTATGTTTATTGTTTTATTTGGTTTACAAACCTCTGAGTTAATAGAAGTTGAATGACCACCAACCTCTTTTTAAAACAATGAAAAAAACACCCTTTCCATCATCACGTCAACATTTTTCTCAAACCAATCTTGCATTCCCAAAATCAATTCATCCTTGACCTTCAATAACTCATATTTTGACACCAACTCAATATCATTTCCCTTCAAAATCAGATCATTCTTCACCTCTATTGTCTCAGTACCTTCAAGTCTTGAAGTGGCTACAACCTCCATATTCTCCTCTACCCTTATGAGCTCTTTCCTTCCAACCATCATTACATTAGGTTTCATGGTATGCCCTTTATCATCCTTTTTCAAGGGTGTTAAAGTAAAGGAAACTCCATCCTTGTTTATCTGATAGGTGTTTATTCTCCCATCATACATTTCTTTCCTATCAAATTTCCATGGTCTCCCTAGTAGAAAATGGCATACATCCATAGGAAACACATCACATAGAATCCTATTCTTATACCCTCCTATATTAAACTCAACCCAAGATTGCTCATTTACCAAAATAGATTGACCCTCATTCAACCAAGAAACTTTATAGGGATTATCATGTGGTATTCTAGGAAAATGAAGTTTCTCAACCATTTCAATGGACACCATATTATTAGTACTTATTGAATCAACTACAACCTTACATACCTTTCCCATGCATTTACAAGTTGTCTTGAAGAGTGTTCTTCTTTGTGATGACTCCTTCTCTTCTGATGCTTTGATGAGTGTCCTCTTGACCATTAATGATTCTCTAGCCTCAGGAGCAACATGTTGTGATGTTGAGCCCACACTTTCATAATCCTCTCCTTGAGCAATCTAGTTTCTCCTTCATTGCATTGCCATGCTTGATGTCGAAACTTATTACATTGATAGCACTTTCTTGTGAATACATTAGAACCCCTTCCTTGACCACCAAATCTGCCCCTAAAACCTAATCTACCTCCTCCAAAACCACCTCTCTGATCAAGGACTTGTTCTTTTTCCTTACTTTCATCTTCTTGATTCTCATAGGACTTCCTTGGAGTAGAAATTGAACCTCTTCCTCTAGCATTGCTGCCTATGCCCCTATTTTGTTTCTCCTGCCTTCTCTTCAACTTTTCATCTACTCTAATAGCCAATTGGAAAAATTCTTCAACCATTCTAGGGGTGGCCATACTCATTTCATCTTGTATATTGAACCTTAACACATTCATATACCTTGCTATCTTCTCAACTACATCCTCAACATGACCTACTCTAATGCTTAACTTGTGAAAATCCTTAGTGTATGCCATAGAATCCATCTCTTTTTGCTTAATATTTTGCAACTTTCTAAAAGTTTGGTTTGCATAGTCACTGGGCAAGAATTGACTCTTCACTTTAGACACCATCCTATACCATGAATTAATTTTTTCTTTTCCCTTTTTCACTCTCATCCTACACATAGTTCCACCAAGTTAGGGTAGTGCCTTGAAATTTATTTTTTGAAAACTTTACCTTTTGTTCTTCTGCTACCTCCTTGTATTCAAAATAATTATCTAGTGCATCAATCCAATCCAACACTTCTTCACTATCCATCTTCCTACTATACTTGGGAAATTCCATTTTCACTTCAGAAGCATCTCCTCTAATATCCTTTAGCATCTTAACCACCCTTCTTTCATCATGGTCCAACTCATCATCACCTTGGACTCCTCTTGGAGGGTTTTCATTCTCACCCTCTTCCTCTTCCTCTCAGTCACTCTCATTTGCAGTGGCCTTACTTGCTCTTTGATATGTTTAAAAAGTTTCAATTCTAACTAAAAGAGATTCTTGAGACTCATTCATCATTCTTATTTCCCTAGCAATAACTACACTACCCTTTGGAGGCATCTTGTTTCTTCAAATTGCAACTTTTCCTTCTTCAAACTTCAACCTCTTTCCCTCAATTGATCAAAGCCTATGCTTTTATACCAATTTGATGTAAAGAAGGGTGGAGGTTATCAAAACAAACAAAATTCAACCAACTTTGAACATAATTTCTACTTTGAAAACCCTAACTTGGTGTTTTCTCACAATTTCCTCATGTTCCCTTGTAGCACATCAAATAATGATTTTTCTTCATATCTTTCAAAAGTGATTTCAAACCCACAATTAAATTTTCATTTTAGATACCCTTTTATGCTCTCCTTTAAGCTATCCAAAATGGATATAGGGTTATTTTGTAACATTCCCTCCTAAAATTGATTGGTACGCTACTTTTCAAGCCTAATTAGGCTCCTACAACAAAGCACTTATTGGTTTTACACACTCCAAACCTCAAATATCTATTTTAAAACCTTAGATAGATCAAATTAGGCCTGGACAACCAAATTTCATCACCTATAATGGTTTCCAATCATCCTTTCTACAAAACCCTACTTCAATGCACCCTTTTACACCAAAATCATGAAGGTTTTCAACTAGGGCATCACCAAATCTTTAACAATCTTCCTCCCTTGCTCCTAAAAATCACATAAAAGAAATAAATACATCTAATTATACCATTCCACCAAGTTAGAGCTTTTTCTACTTGGTGGAATGGCTCAAGAAATCATTTTATTTAATCAAACCCTCAAATTTAGGGTTTCAAGACTAGTTTTAGAAAAACATCTATAAAATATTCAAAACTTAATAAAATTTTATGAGACAAGAAAAAAAATGAAGCTAAATCATCACTCCATTGATTCCAAAGCTTAAAAGATCATCCATAGGCCGTATAAGGCCGTACTACAGTCTGTAGTAGCAAATTTTCTCTTTAAACACAAGAAAAAAAAACCTTTTCTATTCAAAATTCAAGTTTATATCAGCCAACCTTCAACCAACATTCACACAACCAACCCAACCATTCCAAACTAATTTTACCACCAAAATCTTAATTTGACCCTTCAACTTCCCATTTTTGCATTTTTACACATGACAACATTCACAAAATGTAACAACTTGACCCCACAAACCACCTAGCAACCTAACAAGGACTCAATACACATACGAAATGGTCAAAATGACCTTATTACAAAATAAAACACAAATCAAACCAAAATTGAAAAAATTGCCTCATGGAGGCATAAAACCAACTAGGTGCTCCTGCACCATTTTCATTATGGCAATGAGCATTTTTGGACAATGTGTCCTATTCTAGCAGTGATCCCTTGTAATTGGTTTTGCTATTACTTATATTGTGAGCTAATCTTCATTGTGGTTTTCCATGTAAATCTAGTGTTCTTTTGTGTTTGGTGTTGAATTGTTTAAGTTTTAGTTATCTTCTTTTCACGTTAAAACTTCATAACAAACTAATGGTTTAATGAATGCTTGTGGGTCTGAATGTTAATGAGGGTTTTGATAGGATACAATTGATTCACCCCCTCTTAGTTTTCTTGTTCATTCAACATGCTCCACCACTTGCAATCTTCTGATCATCTATGCTTCTTGCCCAATCTACATCAGTATATGTAGATAGAGTAAAAATATCACTCTTTGGATACCATAGGCCAAAATCCACTATAGCCTTCAAATACCTGAATATCGTCTTTATTGCTTTGGCATTAGTTTCCTTAGGTGTTGCTTGAATATAGCAATCATACCAATTGCTTTCATTATATTCGGTCTATATGTTGTCACACATAGTAAAATACCAATTATAGATCTATAAAAGGTCTAGTATTTCAGAGTAGATTCATCATCTTTACTTAGCTAACATATAGTAACCACAGGTGTAACCACTAGTTTTCAATCATCTATCTTTAACATACCTAGCATGAGCTTGATTTACTTTCTCTAAGAAATAAATATTCCTTTATCTAAGTGAAAATTATAACCCAAGGAAGAAAGATAATTCACCTAGCATTGATATTTTAAACTCACTTTGTATTGCCTTCTAAAAAGATTTTCCTATTCCATCACTACTACCACAAAAAATGATATCATCCATGTAGACAACAATTATTAGTAGTTGATCACCTTCTATTTTTATGTAGAAATTACTATCTACACTTCCTCTCCAAAACCCTTGCTACTGCAATTATCCATCAAACCTTGAATACCAAGCTCTAGGAGCTTTCTTAAGCCATACAATGCCTTATTGATTGTGTACACATAGTCTAGGTTGTTTGAGAATTGAAAGCCTTTTGGTTGTTTAATGTAGACCTCTTCTTCTAGTTGCCCATTCAAGTATTTTGACTTAACATCCATTTGGTATACATTGTGTTGGTGAAGATATTTTTCATTTACAATATTAAATACAAAATAACTCTATAATGCCCAAGGACAAATCAATTCACAATAATTGGAGAGATTACCATTGAATTGGTAATCTTCCTTTGAATTTTAATTGAGGTACAACTCCCTCTTCAGATATAATTTAGGTTTTTTGAAAATATATAAAATGGGTTATGTTTTTTACCAAAAAGCAAGAAAGGAAAAACTAACACCTATTCATAGCCATGAGACAGATGCAAATGGAAATGATTTAAACTTAAAGAAACTACTTCAATGCTAAAATGAACTAGTGAACAATAAATATCATGGCTTACAAACCAAATTACCAACGCTTGCCGACTCGACTCAACACAATCTTAATAATTAATTGTAAATAAATGAGTTAAACACCATTGAATAACATATCCTGATAGGGAAGGAATATTCAAATTTTCATCTAAGCTCACAAAATTATTCATAAATATTAGCATTCAACTCACAATTTACTACACACAAACAACATTCACAAAAATGAATTATAACTGCAAAATTTGATCCTTCTATTATGATCAATTCTCACTCATGCATCATAGTGCAAGGGGGATCAAAATTTTAGACCCTTGCAATGTCAAACTATGAGATATTTAAAATTTTACAATGTAATGGTTAGGATTTCTTGAAAACTGATTATTGGATGCTAACTATCATCTAGCCAAATAAACGGGTGGTCGCAAGCCAAGTAAACTTGTCATATTATGACAACACCTCCATTAATTGGTAATTTTAAGGATGGTTATGATTACATCCCATCTCCCGATTGATAAGAAAAGAGAGTGAATAGTTTCTTGTTCTAAGCATACCACATGGCTCATCTTTGTGAAAATTATTAGCCACTTTTAACTTCCAATGACTGTTTGCATGCCATCTAAGATCATTCCATGCATATTCTTTAAATTGAAATGATTTCATAACTATTTTAATCTAACTTGCAATATTTTCATCACATCATCTTGCTTGAGTTAATTGATTTTGAATCAATTAGAGTGTAATTTTAGTATTAATTATTTCTTGGTGAGCTCTTCCGATTTTATTTCACCACTCTATAAACTAACTTTTCCACTATTCATTTGCACAGTTCTAATTAAGCCTTCTAGTATGTCGAGTTCACCAAATGAAGTGGTTCTGGAGAGTGATTTACTAGTTTTAGAGGGTATTGAGTGTAATGTTGTCCATAGGTTGGTGATATACCAACTAAGAGAAATCTTCTTGATCCACAATGATGTGGAAGAAGTAATTGATACAATCATTGGTGAGAACTTGATGTCCGAAGTGCATATCCATAAGGTTAGTCTACTTGAGCACTTCTTGTATAACATTATGTGCACCTCTTGTAGTTTTACATGGGAGTTGCAAGCTGTTGAAAGTATGGTTCATCTGCATTATCTATTGTGTGTTGAAGATGCTCTGAGAGGCCTTTCTATTCATCCACGTCTCAGCCTGGTTGGTGATGTAATTTTCATTTCTTTTACATTGCACAATGAATGGAATATTCAATCCATTTCCCTATTGTGTACTAGTCTAAAGAGAAATAATATGGAAACATTGACCCACTACATTGAGTTCAATGAGAAATTCTTCTTCCCTACAAAAATAGAGTGCATACAAGAAGTAATCAAGGCTATCAGAGTCCTCATGTTCACTATCTGTGTTTGAATACCCTGTGTTGTGAAATCACCTTTTTTATGTAATATATAACTTTTATTGATAAATATATAAATATATTTATCTTTTTGGCTTTAAAATGCTCTATGTTATGAGAGTGCCTTGGAAATCCTTTGTCTTCTTTTTTTTATATTCACTACTTACAACTTTTCATGTAGTACCCCTCTGTTTATGCTTATGCTTTCTGCTGTTATGTTTTCACACTGTTAGACCTATGATGCTTTGTTGGATATTTTGATCGCTAGTTTTGAGCGATAGTGGATTATTTTGTGACATGATGATATATTGTTTGATGATTATTGATTTTAGTTATGATTAGATATAGTTTAGATGTTTAATTTCAGTTGATTATTTCTATGTACATGTTATGATGGACTAACAGCTATTTATTTCGTCAGTTTGTTGTGAAGTGTATTGGTGTGGAGAACGGAATCGCATCACTCACTTGCGAGTGCCCTGTGATATCTGTGATTTTCTCCGCACGGTGTGTCTGTTTAATGCTTTATATATATATATTTGTATGCATGTTATTGCTTGGTTGCAGAAATTGCAGGTACATGGCACCGACTCCACCTGGGTACTCAGGTCTGAGTGTGTCAAGACTCAACGGATACGTTGATCGGGAGATAGTAGTTTTGTTTACTCTAGTCTAGTCTTTAACCCCGATCTTAGTACTTTGTCTGTTTTAGTTCAGAGTCATAGGTTTGTATCGCCATTTTCTGTTTGAATAAATTGTTGAAAATTAAATATTGGTTAAATTTAATGTTAGTTTATTGTGCTTTAATTATTGATATTTAAATTAATGTTTAAATGTGGTAGAAATTACTTGCTTGATAATTTAATTCATTATTTAGCTTATTTGGTTAAATGGTTGATCTTAAAAGATTAAACTGATTTAATTAAATTAATTAATTAATTAAATTAAATTATTAAGTGTGTAAATTATATTGCATTTGAAAATTAGAAAATTAAATTAAAAAATGCATGTGAATTGAAAATTGATTTTTAAATTTAAATTAAATAAATTAAAATTGCATGCAAAAATTGAATTGGCAAGATTGCTGAGAAGTGGAGAAGATATTTTTCATAACCACTTCTCGACATGTGTGTGAGTGCAATCATTGCTTACGGTTGTTGAAAATTGGTTACGGAGGATATTTTGGATCTCGGGAAAAACACAGAGGTTGTTCAATTTCCACATGGGGAAATTATCAAAGCTTTGCAAAACAAAATTCTTGCTGTGTATAAATTTATTTTCTAAGAGGATTTGCTATTTCCTCTGGGGTTGTATATTTGTGGAAGATTCCTTGGTGGGAAGATCTTGTGTGTTTGTAGAAGAAGTGTTGGAGCTCTGTGTGTTACGGGCAACAAAGGATTCTCTCTTCCACAGCCAAATTTCCAGTTACAGACAATTTTCAGACACAGGTATTTTTCTTGTAGTTTATATTGAGTTTGTTTCTTTGAAACAAAAAATGTTTGAGAAAGTTATAGATTTCTTGTTTCCTATATTTTTCTTAGGAAATTTATTAAAAAATTGTATAGTAGAAATTCTCAAAGGGATAAAAAGAAAGTTCTTGATATACTTTTTAAATGAATTTTCTGTTAAAAAAATATATTTTATTCAGATGAGAATTAGCTGTGTATTGATTGAAAATTTTCTTTCAGGAATAAATTGTTAAATAGATTAATTTCTTAGTTTTATTATAAGAAAACCTAGAGGAAAATATTTGTTAAATTACAGAAAATTTCTCAGAATTGTTGTAGAAACCCTAAGAAATGTATTTTTAATATTACTGTATTTTATTCACTGTTGAAGATTTATATTTAAATATATATATATAAGAATATATTTGAGAATTTTTTTATCAATATAATGAAATCCGTATGCAGATTTTCGTCAAAAATCGTTGAAAATTTTTAGTTCAAAAATAAGTTTTTTCCGTATGAAATTTCAAATCTGTAAATTTCATTTAAAAAAAAAAAAAACAGTGATGGGGAGGGCCGAAACCCTCCCCAACCCATGTCTCTGTGGGCTCAGCCGCCCTGGCTGCCCACAGTAGCCGAAGGCTGCTGGGCGCAGCCCTAGCTCGGCTGCGTCCTCCCACAGGGAGGCCGCGGTTGGGGCTGCGGCCCATAGGGTTCTTTTTACATAAACTTGTAATATGCGAATTTTAACATGGTGAATTTTATATTAAAGTTTTTAATTCAAATTTTATATAGCATGCATTAAGTTTGAATGTTATTATTTATTGTTATATTTTTATATTTATATATATTTATATATTTATATATATATATGTATATGTATATGAATATATATATATATGTATAATGTATAACTATGATTATTTTGGAAAAATTATTTTTAAGACATTATATTTTCTTAAAATCATGATGCATGTAAAAATTAAGATTGTGAAATTATAGAATATAATATATAGTGAAATTGTGAAAATCAGAAAGATAGAATAAATGAAGTAGTTATTTTCGTGATTATTAAAAGATCTTTTATTAAGACAATTTGTAAATATATTGTTTTCAAACTGATACATATGGATTTAGTATATCCAAATGATAGATGTGTATTTCCATTTGCTTGAAATTGTTTTATTTCTTTTTGTGATTGGGAAAAATGGGAAAAGTCTCTAATGAATAAGTCTTCTAGACCAACTGTTTAATGGGATTTGTGATTGATAAGTTAAATATCTTGTGTTAACTAAGGTTGTGTACATGGTTTCATTTGGTGGTTTGACACCTGTGTTATGAACCTTGATTGTTGTTCATTATAACGTATTTGGTCTTTTATAATAATCTTGGTTGTATGTACACCTTGTAAATCTTAGTCAAGAAAACATAGTTTCCCATGTTATGTTTAGGGGAGTGGCTATTTGTAAGGGCTGACACACAAAGAGGTGTCAGGGTAACTTACAAATAGTTAGTAAGTCAGTGAAAACTAAAGAACACGGTAGTTAGATTAAAACACTTAACAAGATGTATATGCCTCCCTTATGACTCTTGAACTACTTCAGTCATGAGTATAAGATGAGAAGGCCTAGAATGGTAAATCGATGTCTTGTTATCATAAGACATATTCGATTCCGCAATAGTATGCAAATGGGGCCGGGTTTCGTAAGAGGTTACTAGAGTAACCCAAGGATTGGGGGCCAGAACCTAGGAAGAAACACCAGGGTAACCTTTGCAACATTGTGATGACACTCCACCTAGAATAACAGTTAACCTTGTGTTTTTAGAAAATTCAATTGTCAAAATCTGGAAGCAATGTAACCAATAGTTTGTTGTGTACTAGTGTCTAGGGTTAGTAGATTAGGTCTAGGTAACCTTATTACTATCTCCTAGCATGGGGGGTGGACCTACGGGTACCACATGGTTGGGTGGAATGTGCACCTTACTCCGTTGTGTCACCAGATTGTGATCATTGCATTGAGAGCTTCATGGATGGAGAGCTCGCATATGGAACCTTCGAATACTTCTTCATTGTAATTTTGTAAATTTTTATTGTAAATACATCCCTCAAATGTTGTGAGGTGAACTCTTGTAAATAGCAATCATTATTGAACTACCTCATCAGATGGATGAGTATTGTATATATTATCAAATGCAATGTATGGAAAACCATTTTGTACTTTATGTTATCTTGAATGGGAAATTTCAATGTTATGCAATGTTTATTATATTGTTAATGTTATATAACATGTGCAATGCAAAATACATAAGTCACTTATGGAAACTCAAAGTAGTGTAACGTCGCATAGCTTAATGAATGTATGCAACTAATTAACTTTATAATTAAACTTTAAAAAAAAAATTATTACACCTTTATTACACAATTGTAACATTCTTAGGTTATTAAGACGGGGCATTACATTTCATTTTATGCTCATGGTAAATGACTTAAATTTCATTAGTGAAAATATTCATTTCTTGAAAGCAATTTTTCATTTTTGTAAATACATCCTTGATAATGAAGCAATTTTTGACCTCATATGCACTAGTTACTTATTTTTTGCAACAACCTCGGTGTTCTACTTAGTAAAATGAATAATCCATGATTCTGTGAGATAACAATCAAATTTTTTCTTTCCATAAAGTAAATTATATGCATATTTGATACAAGCACTATTCTAAAATTTTATTGCATTTCATTGTAATTTTACAAATCTTTCCATGACATAAATTTCGTAATGAATAAACTCAAGTTTATCATTCAATATTACATTCTTTCAAATAGATGGGTACATAATACATACATAGCTCTTCTGAGATTCATCTAGGATTAGATATACAAATTGGTCTTGATGTAGTCGCGATGGTGCATACATTTTGGATGTCCCTGCTTTCTGGTGCATACACTCCAGTTATCCCCAACTCTGACACAAACATTTGTAAAGCTCCACCACCAATTGATAAGGAGAAGCATCACTCAAGAACTTTTCTACCAACCATGTACTCAAATGTGGTCCCCCGCACATCTGTCACATATGACTAGGTGGCCTTACCCTTTGACAAAGTGATTGTTTGGTAAACCTCATAAAAATTTCCCTATATGAGATTAGTGTTGTGTTCTAAAAACCAGAACCTCTTCATATGGTCGTTACCCCTACGAGTATGAAAATATTGAACTAGAATGCATAAAAGGAACACAATGAACTAATAGTGTAAACAGTGGCTAGGGTATGTGTAGGATCATCATGGAAAAAATAGGCCATTAAGTGGCGAAAAATTCAAAAAAATCAGATTTAGGAAAATTGATGTAAAATTTTGAATAAGTTATCTATATTATTTCAAAAATATGTAAGAATAGAATATGTAGAAAATTGAGTCTAGTTTCTAAACTACTAGGTTTATTTTTAAAAGAAAATCTATTTGGTGAAAATTTAAAATTTCAATGTAGTAGTACTTAAATTTTAGGAAAAAACTAAGAAGTAGGTGTCTGTCTGATCACCCTAACCACAATAAAATGATAATATTTTTTTATAATATTTTAGATATAAGTAGAGGACTCATGTCCCGATGTGATGCATATTTTTTTGTAATTTTTTATCCATTTAAATAATTAATTATGATTTTTTTATTACAACTTTTAAAAAATATAAAAAATAGTATGTATGACCACCTTAACTTGGTCAAAACTTCATGAAATTCAATTTATTTTTTTAATCCTATAGTATGCAAAGAAAGAATGTGATGCATGTTTTAGATTCAAAAAATGTGATACCGTTTGAAAGCTATAGATGTTTTTCAATCAGCCTATCAATTAGGACTTTAGTTGTAATTCAAATAGAAAATGAATAATAATTATTTATCAAATTCAAAGTAAAGCATAATTTATATTGGTGGAAATATGATAATATCCTTTAAAAACCCTTTTGTTTCATTGATTTTGGGAAAAAAGGTCGTTAGCCACATACCCTACACATACCCATCATATCGCCACTTTTTGGGCCATCATAATCCTACAAATACCCACTACTTAGACTACTTTGGCCAAAGTATTCTGACCCAGTACTCTGAGTGGTAGTATTCCTATCCACATACACTTGTATAGCTCTTTCTAGATTATGACTTTTCATATACTATGCTTAGGTAATTTCCTTCCATAGGTAATCCCTAACCTCAGAAATAACCTATTTGGCTTTTCCCATAACACTATGGTATCTCTACCAACTAATCCTAAGCATATGTTACCCCCTTCAATGGATATTCCAATCCTAGGTATATCAAATGAGCTTTCCTAGTCTACAAATTAACTTTACATAAACAAGCTATTCTCTTCAATAGATAGTCTAGTCCCAAGCATAACTTTATAATCTAAAGTATAGCTTCATAAGCTTTGTCTAATCATAGATTAAATACTCATAAATAGCTAACTCCATTCAGAAATATATTACATTAATAAGTGGTTCCCATCAAGAGTATAGCCACATCAATGAATGACTTAAATTGAGGAATAATCATTTCAATAGACTATTACATTCAAGAGTGTAATATCCTTAATAAAAAGAGTTATTCAAAAGAGTAGAATCTTGCCAACAATATCAATTCATCTCGTGAGTGTAAAGAAACTAATTCAAGTAGCAACTCTAACTCAATAGGTAATCCCACCTATGTTTCCAAACATATATTATCTCATAAACTTGAGTAAACACATTTGCTAGTCTCAACCTTAGTATACCCTAATCTATAATCAACAAATAGTCTGATTATGTAGGCTAATCTAACCTAAGTGCTTTTAAACAAAGCTCAACTATATAACCCATCCAAGTAGATAATTACTAACCTCAAGTTTTCAATATTTTTTCTGACCCAAATAGGTTACTCTCAACCTAGGGTTTCATTCAATAGTAAAGTAATGATCAAATGATCATAAATATTGAATAGTAATATGATGTCCCATCCTATCATAGTTCATACTATATCTCCTATTGATGTTTTGCTAAACCTTATTATTCCTAAGGTCTCCTACCATCATAAGCTAATAATGTCAAGTCATTTCATGAAATTGACACATTTCTCATTATACATGTAGTGTTGCTACCTATTTATAGAAATAACATTTGATTTCCCATATAGGGTATACAAGAGTATCAATCACTCCCCTAACCTATCCTTGTTTCATCATTCCTAGTATACTTATACCAATGATAAGAAAACCCTCCTATTATGGAGTATATACATCACTTTCATAGAAAAGTATAATACAACTTCTTTACCTTTCCATAAGAAAATGCTATAATTTACTAATGCAAGCTTTCTCAAGTAATTTCTGTCAAAGAAAACAATACTTTCATTATTTCATAATAAAAGACAAATAATGAAGATAAGATCCTCATACCTATAATACACTTCTTCTAGCTGACTATTTTGATTCTCAGCCTTCCAAAGGAAGCTTTCTACCTTCAATTTAACTAATTAAAGAAATTATTCACTATACCCTCTTTCTTTAGGTTCACAAGATAAATCTATGCTATCATAATATAACTCTAAACTCTCACAAATTATAATCTCTTGGAATATTTGTAGCAGAATAAAACTATAGAATTGTGTGCCCCTAATGAGAGAGTTGACTCATCTATTTATATAGAATATTGAGACATTGATTCCAAAGGAAAAGGTGTGCTAGTTGAAACCACTCCAACATGTAGGTCAACTCATATCTTACAACATAAAGGTGGTAGATTTCTAATACAGACTCAACTTGGTAATCTATAGATCAACCTCCTTTACTTGAAAATATCTCAAGACTATTTTAAATATGCACATGCTTAAAAGATTAGAATTAACTTCCAAACAAGATAGACGTACATAATTTGAGTTTTCATATATTGGTGCCATGTAGCAACCATCTTCCTATTCGTTTGGTTTAGTTTATCTCAATGAAATAGTCCACTTTAAATAGGAAACACATATCCCTTGTTGACTCATACATAGTCTATTATTTTGACAGAGAAAAGATGAGTCAACTCCTCTATAATAGAATTCAAACTTGTGCTTTGACCAAGAATGTTTCTGGTTGATTACTCCTATTATCATGCATTTAAGTCACTTTGCACAACAAACATGTTATTTAATATTTCCATCACTTTTATCTTTTAGATAAATGTGTTCAAAGGTAGAAGTAATGCACCACTACAAGTGCTACAACCTTAATATTAGTGTACATCGGGTTATGAATAGTCAGCTTGTGGCTATCTTAACTCTCTATTAAGTCATATCATCATTATTATATTGTTATCTATTTGTTTAGGTCTACCTAAGACTTATATAGGTGTTTCTAAGTCAGCCTAGGTGATATCCTAGGCATAAATAGGTATATATAGGAGGTTGTGAGTCTTATTTCATCATCAAGTGGTGAAGTGTGTTCTCACTGGAGATATTTGGAGGTTTTCCCCCTCGAAGTGGCTTGTTATTCTTAGTTATTATCAAGTATTTGCAGCATATTTCATATCATATTCTTCTATTAAGCAAGTTGTTTCATAACAAGTGGTATTAGAACATGATCTTGGAACTGTAGAGGCAAGGTTTTTCTCAATTTTGGAGGTGATTTTGGGAAGAGCTTATCTTTAAGATTTTGGCTAATTTTTTTCTGATTTTAAAGGGTTTCTAAAGAACATATTAAAGAACCTACAGTCCAGATTTAAGAAGAATTGGAGCATAATTAAGCGAATTATTGCAGAATTAGGGTTTCTACACATTTTTTTTGGAATCTATATATCTCATACATATTGTTGAATTGGAGTCTTATTTTTGTTTAGTTTTTGAAGACATACTAAAGGAGATTATAGAAAAAAAATTGGAGGAATTGGAGAAGAAATAAGAAATTTATTGAAAAATTAAAATTTCCACAATTATCACTCTCCACGCTGCAAATTTGCTTATTTCTTGGATATTTTTCTAGGTGAGAGTTATTTTGGCCCTCGTAAGTTACAATAAATTTTTTACAGAATTTAAGTTTCATTTGTGTGATTTATTTCAAAATTAGTGGTTCCCATCATGATGGAGCCTGCAACAAGGGGCAAAAAGAATGTTTTCACTCCGAGGAAGACTCCTGATAAGGATGGGGTAACAATAGAGGATATTACTCCTAATGAGGTAATAAATAAGGTCAAGGAATACATTTCTTCAATTAAGATGTATATGTGTGACCTAAGAGGAGATATATCAGACATACAAAACATGTTAAGCACCTACATGGCTAAACCAAGAAAGGAGTTCTCAAGCGACCAAGGTGAAAATTCTAGGTTAGCTACCATTGACACAAGCTTTAGTACTCCTATGGGATCTAGGAATTTATTTCCAAAGGTGGATATGCGCAAGTTCGATGGCAAGGATCCTCTAACATGGATAAACCAAATGGAGAATTTTTTTGAAGTACACCAAATCCCAAATGGACATAAGGTCACAATGGCTTCCCTATATCTAGAACTAGATCAATTCATTTGGTATCATTGGCTTTGCACTCATCGAAGGAAAAATAGGCTCACCATCTCAAAGTCAATTTTTATAGAGGAACTCCAAGCACAATATAGCAATAGTGTGACAGATAACTTCTTCAGCTAGCTAGCTAAACTTCAACAAACAGGATCAATTAAGGATTATGTTCAATAATTCCAAAATCTATCCTTAAGAGTGGATACAATTATGAAGGAAAAATTGAATGATTTATTCTTGGATGGTTTCAAGGATCACATTCAACATGAGGTATGCATGTTTAGCCCTAGCTCCATAAATGAGTCTTTTATCTTAGCATGCAGGGTAGAGGAGAAGTATTTGATTCCTAAGAAGCAAGGGGCTAATGTGACAAGAGAGAAAGGATATTCAACACAACCTACTAGGTTGAATCCACAAAAAATTGAGGAGAAAAGAGAAAAATGGTTGTGTTTCAACTGTGACAGAAAATACAGTTGAGGACATATATGTAGTGAAAAAAAATTGTTCTATATTGAAGGTCCAAGTGAGGAAGAATAGGAGGAACCCATACTAGAGGATGAAAGGGAGTCAAATGAGGAATCACATGATTCTCAACCAATAATTTCTTGTCATGCACTCATAGGTTTTAGTACTCCACAAACTCTCAAGGTGGTGGGGTTCTTAAAGAAGCAGAAGGTAACATTGTTGATCGACTCAGGTAGTACTCATAATTTCATCAACAAAAATTTAGCTACTCATCTAAATTGTTTTATATATCCAACTCTAGAGTTTTAGGTTTTGATTGCAGATGGTGCTATAGTTAGTTTTTTAGGGAAGTTTCATAGCATTAAATTATCTGTGGGATATTATCAACTTGATACCACAATGTATGTGATATCCATGGGTGCAACATATATTGTTTTGGGAGTACAATGGCTTACTACATTGGGAATGATTGAGATGAACTTCCAAGAGCTATTCACGAGATTTCAATAAGAAGGAAGGATAGTAGAGCTATGGGGGTTGAAGGAAAAATCCCCACAAATGGTAAGCTCTCATCAAATGCAAAAGCTTCTTAAGAAAGGAGTGGATGGATTTGTGGCCTAGCTATATTCATTAGAAGTCTCTCAATCTAATTCTCCTACTCATCCAAATTTGCAAGCTATAATTGATCGTCACTTAGTTGTTCTTGGAGATATGCATAGAGGACTTCCTCCTAGGAGGGATCATGATCATGCCATACAATTAGTCCCAGGGAGCTAACCACCAAACATCAGGCCTTACAGGTATCCACAAATACAAAAGAGTGAGATAGAAAAAATTGTTGAGGAGATGCTAGAGGTAGGAATTATCAAGCTTAGCCAAAGTGCTTACTCCTCACCTATGGTGATGGTATGTAAGAAGGATGATACTTGGCACATGTGTCCAAATTATAGAGTGCTCAATATGTACACCATTAAAGATAAGTTTTATGTTCCAGTCATTGATGATTTGCTAGATGATTGAATGGAGCTATGTATTTTACCAAGTTAGATCTTAGATCTGGTTATCACCAAATTCAGATTAAGGAGAAAGATATTTGTAAGACAGCATTTCAGACTCATGAGGGTCATTATGAATTTTTGGTGATGCCATTTGGTCTTACTAATGTACCATCTAAATTCCAAAGTTTGATGAATTTCATTTTTAAGAAGTTTTGGAGAAAGTTTGTGTTAGTATTCTTTGATGATATATCGATTTATAGAAATACTTGGGAAGAACATTTGCAACATGTGGATCAAGAGTTACAAATACTTGAAGATCATAAACTCTATGATAAGCCATCTAAGTGTGCTTTTGGTCTTACGGAGGTGGAGTATTTGGGACACATAGTTTAACATGAAGGAGTAAAGGTGGACCCTAAAAAAATTAAGGCTATCATGGAATGAACTATTCGAAAAACCATTAAGAAACTAAGGGGTTTATTGGGATTGGCAGGGTACTATAGAAGATTTGTGAATAATTATGGTCATATAGTAGCACCTCTCACCACTCTATTGAAGAAGGATTCTTTTCATTGGAATGAGTCTACCAATATAACATTTGAGATATTGAATGAGGCTATGTGTACAACTCTAGTGTTTTCCACTCCTAACTTCACCAAGGAATTCATTGTGGAATGTGATGCTTCTAGAAATGGGATAGGAGCAGTGCTCATGCAAGAAGGTTGACCAATTTCTTTTGAGATTCATCAATTAAAGGGTAAGAATCAACTAAAACCTATTTATGAGAAGGAAATGCTAGAAATCCTCCATGCAGTTAAACAATGGAGGCCTTATCTATTGGGTAGACACTTCAAGGTTAAGACAGATCATGATAGCCTAAAATATTTTTTGGAACAAAGACTATCTTCTGAAGAGCAACAAAAATGGGTCACTAAGATGTTAGGATATGACTTTGAGATTCTATATAAGAAAGGGAAATAAAATATTGTAGCAGATGCACTTTCAAGGAAGGATGAGAAAGATGAAGCCTTATTGTGTGCCCTTTCAATATTACAAGCAAATTGGGTGGAGGAAGCCAAAGCAGAGTGGCAAAATGATGTTGCGACAAGTAATCTCATCAAACAATTAAAAAGTGATCATCGTAGTTCAAATAAGTTTTGTTGGAAGGGAGATACTCTTTGGTATAAAGATCATTTGTATCTCTGCAAGAATTCCACTCTTAAAAACAATATTCTCATAGAGTTTCATGAGTCTCCAGTGGGTGGTCATTCAAGATTTTTGAAGACATATCATCAAGTCAGGCAAGATTTTTTTGGGAAGGGCTAAAAGGTGATGTTCAAAAATTTGTGGTTGAATGTTTGGTTTGTCAAAGGAATAAAGGGGAGAAAATTAAGACACTGGGTCTCTTGCAACCCTTATCTATTCCTAGCCATCATTGGGAAGAGGTATCCATGGACTTCATCACAGGACTTCCCAAATCTAAAGGTCATAATGTCATCATGGTAGTAGTTGATCACCTCAATAAATATGCATATTTCATTACATTATCACATCCTTTTACAAGAAGTGTAGTGGAAAAATCTTTTTTGGATAATATCCTAAAGCTACATGGTACACCTAAGGTTATTGTTAGTGATCATGATCCTATCTTCACTCGTCAGTTTTGGAAAGATTTATTCTCATGTTTGGGTACTCAATTGGCTCATAGCTCTTCATACCACCCTCAATCATATGGTAAAATTGAGGTTGTTAATAAGTTTTTGGAAGGATATCTATGTTGTTTCACTTTAGAGAAACAGTCTCAATGGGTAGATTGGCTACCACTTGCAGAATGGTGGTATAACACTTATTTTCCTAGCTCGTCAAAAATATCTCCATTGTAGAACTTTATGGATATCATCCTCCTTCCATCACATCATCAATAAAAGTGTCACCAAGAGTTTAGGCAGTAGAAGACCACTTTCTTCATCAACAACAAGTACTTTCAGACTTAAGGAGAATTTAGCCATGGAACAAAATCAAATGAAACAACAAGCATACCAACATCGTAGTGAAAGAAGTTTTGAATTTGGGGATTGGGTCTTCTTGAGATTGCATCCTTATAAGAAAATATCACTAAATCAACAAAAAAAGAATAATAAGTTGTCTCCAAGGTATTATGGCCCATACCAAATCATGCAAAAGATCAGTAGTGTTTCCTATAAGCTAGAGTTGCCACCAACAACAAAGATACATACAACTTTTCATGTTTCCTATTTGAAGAAGGTAATTGGGCACAAAATTCCCACTCAAACAACACTACCAGAGCTCGATGAAGAAGGAAGAATCATTTTGGAACTAGATTGCATTCGTCAAACACACACAAAGAAGCTGACGAATAGAAATCTCACTAAGTATCTCATCCAATGGAAGAATTTACTAGTTGAAGATGGCACATGGGAGGATGAGGAGTTCATTCAAAAGAATCCAAACTTGATTAGCATTGAGGGCAATGCTTCTTTGAAGAAGGAGGGCATGCTACATCCTTAATATTAGTGTACATTGGGTTATGAATAGTTGTCTTGTGGCTATCTTAACTCTCTATTAAGTCATATTATCATTAGTATAATGTTATTTAGTTGTTTACATCGACTTAAGCCTTATATAGGTGTGTCTAAGTCGGCCTAGGTGATATCCTAGGCATAAATAAGTATATATAGGAGGTTGTGAGTCTTATTTCATCATCAAGTGGTGAAGTGTGTTCTCATTGGAGATATTTGGAGGTTTTCCCCCTCGAAGTGGCTTGTTATTCTTAGTTAAGTATTTGTAGCATATTTCATATCACATTCTTCTATTGTGCAAGTTATTTCATAACAACAAAATAGTGATGCATCTTGTATGATATCAACCATGGTTTATAACTCCATATGGGCATTTATCCTTTACATTGTGCAACTAAATGAAGTGATACATTATTTCATCCTTCATTTATTTCATACACTCACAATATATATGTATATTATACACTACATGGTATTCTACTTCATTTGTTTGCTTCTTAAGGACTTAGTCAAGGTTTTATAAAGTGTTTCATACTTCATTCACAACCTCCATTCATAATGGGTTGGCATGGTTTGTTTTACACAATAATTTTAAAACCTTTTATACAATGTTACTTGTATATGGTCTACCTCTTAATATTGTGCACATATGGTCTCACATATGTATTGCACTATACTAGATCTATTGAATGCATGGATTTGAATATACACCATCCAAACTAGTATATAAATATATACCCCACACTATTTTATGCATTTGTAATAATTGGCCTTTATATATTACATGAATTGGCTTCTATATATTAAATCATACTATATATTGTATACATGTATATATACACCTCTATATAAGCATTAGTGCTTTCATGTATATATGTATATGTATATATGCACACTCACATATATATAAATTTATATATTCTATAGTATATTACGATGATCAAATAGTCCATTTGATACTCAAATGATTATGACCATATGTCCTCATATAATATCATATTAATATCTATATACATATATGCATAATCATACATATGTTGGCATACTCATATGGACATCCCATTATATTTGACATATGCATATATTGACATGTGCATATATATATATATATATGCATATATGAATATATCTCAAATACTCATTCAACCATACAATCAATCATATATTCTTTCCTATTCTATAGATATACATATATCAAAGTGATGCGTATGTACATACATGTCTTATTATATCCCATCGATCAAGTATAGCAATACAAGAAAGGAATCACATACACAAAGCACTCAACACAACCTAATAATGCTCCAAACAAAAGTCATGATCTTCCTAATGCAAACACATCATACAAAAGGATGACTTTCTAATTTTACCCAAACTATGACACAACTCTATCATTTTATTGTAAGATAGGGGGACCACCACTTGCAAGGCCCCAAGTCATGGAGGGCCAAGATGTGGAAGGCTTCCCTAACTTACCTCAGCTTAGCGAGATGTTAGGATATGCGGTAGGAGAATGATGAGGACTATAAAGTCCTTCAACCACTCTATAGATGCAAAATATAGTATGGGGCTAGGTGAGCTAGTTTTTAGGTTCAACACTGTGCCTCAGGAAGATCTATGCCCAAGAAAAAAATTGCAATCCTAGGACGACAACATGACATGATGGAATCTCTCAAGTGCAATGGCATCCATACGACCAGACAACTACAAAGACAAGGTCAAACCTACAAAAACAAGCTAACGACCTAGCTAACTACTAGTAAAGGGATAGAATGGCATGATTAAGTAAATGAAATATTCTCTAATGTGATAAAACAAAAATATGAGAGTCAAGGTGGAAAGAAGGATCTCACAAAGAAACTCATTCACTAGCCAGCTCCTTGAAAGCACATCCACCTACACACAGGAGAGAGAGGAAAATTTTGGGTGGCTATATAGGGGCCTACCTTAGTCAAACCCCCATTTATGTGTTTCCACCTCCACATATAGCCAAGAAAGTGAGGTAAAAAAAAAATGTAATAAAGAGCACTAAAGCACTGCAAAAAAACAAGTGTGCTTACTCAGCCAAGTGATAGAGGAGAGGAAAAGGGAAGCTTACCACCTCCACCAAGATAACTCAAGGTTTCTTGGGGGAGAAAAATGAGAGTACTCAAGCCTTTCTTGGTTTTGTCCCCAACTTGCTCTATTGAAGTGATGGAGTGATGTATTTGCTGCAATGGAGTGTTTCAATGCTTGGAGTGAGTGAAAGTGAGCTCGTGAATGAGGTGAAGAAGTTCAACTAAATGCTTAGAGGATACATTCTTGTTCAAGGAATGATTTGAAGGAGAGAGTGAAAGAAATGACCATATTCGGGTTGCTCGGTCGAAGAGGGAATTACAACATAACTCCCAATGAGAAGTGTAACACCTCAATAGGTTCAAGCGCATGAATCTGCCAAGGATGTAAGTGCACCAAGTAGACATTTTCACACTATGTGGGCATCCCCTATAGAAATGCCTCCACTGACGATAGTGGGCTTAGGTGGAATTAAGCCTTCAAACTTGGTTTTCTAAAGTGGGGGAGGGAAAAAGGGAAATTCATGTAAGGGGTGCAAATTCAATCCTATACATCTATAAATAAGTATGTGTTTAAGCTCAGATAGGTTTCATAAAGATTACCCAAACTAATCACTTCTCTTGAGTTATACTTCCCCTCCCTTCTGAATGATTGAACTTGTCCCTGCAACTAGCTTAGCACATTTGCAATGATAGTTAGATGTTCATAATAAATCCACATGCATTATAAAAATTTACCATATTCATATAGCAATGTATGTTATGTAATCAAGGTTAAAATTATCAAGGTTAGGCCATAAAGCATATAAATTAAACCCTAATAAAAAATGAAGCACAAATAAGCAAAAATACATAAAACATAAAGCAATATTACCAAATCTTCATGCCACCATTGATTCACCTCCATTGAACTTCTCCATTTTTCTTATTTCCCTCATATTATTGAGAATGAAAATGGGTCCGATGAAAATGAAAAAGAAAAATATTGAATATTCTCAATTGGCTATGGATGAACTTGATTTGATGTTGATAGCAAGATGACAAGATAGTATAAGATTGAATAAGATTGTGTAGATTCTAGCTAATGAAAATGACAATGATAAGGTCTTTCATAGGAAAGACAATTTTGAATGAAGGGCTAAGATTGAATGTCAATAATCAATGGCTAAGAATGAAAGATGTAGTATGGACTAGGGATAGGGAAAAATTATGAGGATTGACAGTCAAGATTAAATTATAAATAACTTAATAAATGGTGTAGGTTAATTGATGCATGGATAGATAAAGACTTGGTGTGGAAGATAAGATTGGAACAAAAAAAAGGCGATAGGAAATTAAATAATAAAAATTATTTAATTATCGTAGAAAGTGGACAAAATTAAATAAATAAGAATTTATTTAATTAATCAAGGGGGAATAAAGATAGAAATGAATTAATTAAATAGTTAAAATTATTTAATTAATAAAAGAGTTATGAATTTAGAAAATAATTTAAAAATTAAAAATTATTTAATTATCAAAGACAAAAGAGGAAATGATTGAGAATTTAGAAGTCACATGCCTAGGACAATTTTTAGTGTTTACATTTTTCCCCTCTTTGATACAATGTAGTTTATCACTTTGTGTCAGATAAATTTAATTCAAAAATATGCCCTAGTGTGAATAGGATGAGGAGGGTTGTGGTATGCCCCCTTTGAAATTTTTTATATATATTCTTTTAAAATCAAAAAATTTGAAAATTGTTCTGAAGAGTCAAAATGATAGCCAAAAATGTCACGTTGACAAAATAATTAAGTTTGAGGACCATTGGGGTAGCTAAAATGAGGAGTTCAAGCTCTTATAGAGTGTAGCTAGCATAAACCCTAATCAAAACCCTAATTTTTGGTAGGTATAAATAGGAAATTGCAAGGTCAAAGGGCTCATTTGTTTATTTTGAAATTGAAAATTGAGGAGCTCTAAGGAGAGAAGCTACAAATATGTCACATGTTCCCCACATTGAGTATCAATCATATCACATGTAGACTTTCAGACAACTAGAGGGAAAAAGAGAGGTAGTAAGTACCTATAAACCTACTTCATCAATTTTTGACTTCACACATTTCTAGGTGGTAGAAAAAAATAGTAGTCAATTGTGTCATTTCTTGTTTTCTGCAAGTGATATCGCAAATGACACAATCGCCTACAAAATGATGCACTTGTTTGTTGCAACACAACTGCTATCATGCAACACAAGTGTCTATGGTTTCATGAAATTGACTAGGAAATGATGCAACTATCGTGGTTCACCGTAAATGATTAGGGGTTCCAGGATGCAGTTGAACCATTGTGATGCATCTACAAAAGCATGTGACACAAGTGTGATAAAGCTATGCATATGAAGCCCATGCGACACAATTGTGGAACCATTTGATGAAAATGATTGCTCATGAGTATACCCTTGTTTAATAGAAAATTTATTTTGCAATTTATGTGTAATAGGTTTTAATATACTTTTGACTGACACAATGCTTGCACTTGTGACCACAAGCAAGGATTGATCCTTTTTACACAAGATTCTTGGCCCACAACATATTAGCTTCCAGATTAGTTGACTAGCACTAAAATGTATAGGTTGTGGCATCTTAGACTTTACCATGTGACCTTCATGCCCATCACTAGGGCTAATAGGGGTATGCTAATTGCACTCATTGAGTGGTGGCATTTAGAAACATGCTCATTCTATCTACCAATAGCGGAGGCGATAGTCACCTTCGAGGATGTCTATAGGATTCTACGGTTGCCTATTCAAGGTAAGTGAGTGAGATATGACCCAAGGCATGAATACTAAGAACTTAAGGATTATTATGTCTATGAGAATATTAGAGACCTAGGGGTAGATCACTATGAGATTAGATGGGAGAATTTGGTTGAGCGGTATGAGTGGTTTGACTATATTTTATGCACATTGATCTTTGGGGTCATTATTCCTGATTGATGAGGGCATGGAATCCCAATCGAATGGGGTGAGATGTTGGCATAAATGAGAGTGAGGGACACATTGTATGCACGGGGACCTTGTTTTCTTGTTATTCTTTTTTTCAACTCCATGATATTTCCTACAAAGATGGTCAATCCCTGAGTTGTAGGGTGACACTATTGATGGTCTAGGCTTAGGAGCACATCACTCTGTTATTTCTACCAATTGGTCACCAATTGGGGGTCAACCTTCTATATGTATATATGTATAGAGGCACAGTGACACAGAACGATGTGGGTGACGTGGGTTATTGGAGGCATGGTCGTGACATTTTAGCTAGTTTCATTTGGAGACACTAGAGGATTGTGCTCAGTGGCTAGATGAGGGTGACCATTTGTAGTGGTGCCAAAAGTATAGGTACCTAATTGGATGGATTATCCAATCAGAGCATGTCATTAATGTTTACTTGCTAGATCAGGTGGTTAAACAATTTGGAGAGCAGTAAGGTGTACCACAGGGGACTTCCAAGTTTGTTAGATCATCATGAGAGGTGATGCCATGAGGCCTGGTTATACCAATAGCAATAGCCAAGTAGGGTATTGACAATATGCAAGCTTTATAGTGGGAATGAAGGGGTAGACTAACAAATGCAAAGACTATTGTTTAGTATAATGCATGGTGGTAGGTTCACAAGACAATACCCTTCATCGACCTAGATCAACTAGCTCTAGTGGTTCGATGAGGGTGAGGCCCACAAGGTAGGAGAGGTGGAGGGAGGGGTAGAGGAGATGGAGGATGAGGTGGAGATGAGGGATGAGGAGATGAGAGAGGGGATGATGGTGGAGATGGGAAAGGTGGTGGTGGAGGTAGAGGACAAAGGCATAGGCTAAAGAGACAATGCAGATCACTCTACATTGACAAAGAGGGATGCTACATTGATCAGGGTAGAAGAGGCTAAGTAGAGGTTCATGGAGTATACCACTACACTGAATGGGAGTAGTGAAGATATGGTGGTAGGGTTACTAAGAGTAGGCCATTAGGAGTAGTATTATAGGGATTCATATTTTTCTAAGGTACCACCTGAGTGCAAGGCACCAAGTGTGTCAGAGGCATTGAGTAGTGGTTGGTCCCATAGAAAATAGTCATAGAGTAGTAGTGGGGTTTCAGGACCTAGATCACATCCTTATGATAGGCCACTATCACACTGATCACCCTCTGGGGAGCATGGTAGTTCAGTGTAGAGCTTATTTTGACTATGTATTATGACATTTTGTATTTTTTCCATCGATTCTTGAGCTCTATCTTGGAGATACATTATGAAATTGTATTATGACACATTTTGAGTGATATATTGAATAATAGTAAAATGTGGTGCTTTATAACCTAGGTCATAAAACACCACTATTCTCCTATTATCATTCAATAATGTCCTAGGAGTCCCAAATTGGATTGACTATCAACCCCAAAGGATGATTAAATTCTCAATAAGACCTAGGAGGGGTTCTCTTAGGATTTAAATGGGTTCACCACCAAGAAAATGATTTGAAAAGTAAAATGAACATTCAACCTACAAAACCTAGTTATGCAAGTTAAATGATAGATGGAAATGATGAAATTATAAAATAGAGAGATACGGTATGTGTACTTGGGAAGTCTGGAGATGTTGTGAGGATTCTAGAAATGTAAGGAAGTTATCTAGATATGCCAAGGAGAACTAAGATTCCCTTACTATTGTCTTAGCCCCACTGCTATTTTTTAGGGAAGATGCAAAATCTTTAAATTTTGGAACCAGATCTGAAGGAATTTCTAAAAAATATGCTAGTGAGGACTAAGATGCCCAAGGTGGTGTATTAGTCCCATCCCAAATTTCTAAAAACTTTGAATGTGGTCCTAAGATCCCAGGTCTGCACTTGCTTCTCCTCAGATCTGAGGTCCTGAATCTTCTAGAGCTGGTCTGTAGGTGTGTTTTCGTGAAGATGATAACTTTGGAATGTAACTTTGCAACTTTGACAACTTTTCACTTTAAAGGATCTACAAGTATTCAACCTAGATCTGCAAATACAAACACACAAGAGGGAAAATCTTGTTGATTGTTCATGAATGGGAATTTTCCTTGGTCAAAACCCTTGTAGATAATTAAACCAAATGATGAAATGAATTGGATGAAGCATGAAATATGAAATATGTAAATGATATCACCTTGTATGATGTCTTGTGAAGTAAATCTATAATATACCATGTAGTGGCCATGAAGAATGTAGATCTTGGATCCCTGGATATGATGTGAACAATGGTTGAAAATAGATCTTCTATGCTATATCCCAAATATTGGCTCAACAAAATGAATGGATGTACTAAACTCTTGACATGATGCTTGAATCTTGATGATGACTTGAAATACTTGATGAATTTCTCTTGAATGCATAAACTTTCTTGAGGAATGAATACCTGAATGCTTGTTAAAAAATGAGTGGAGGAACCTTGCATTTATACTTATTTATGCTTAATATCCTGAAATTACACCACAACAAGTTGACATATGAAATCATTAATTAAAGGAGGCTAAATCCCACCAAGATTTGAAATTGAATCCTGAAAATAAGCCAAGGAGGACTAAGATTCCCTATGTGGTGTTTTAGTCCCAAGGCTCAAATCTTGAGGCATAGAATCCAAAAAGGGACCTTTTTTAGGTATATTCAAAATTAGGGTCCCAAGACCCATGGAGGACAAAGACACCCTAGGTGATGTTTTAGTCCTAGTCCACAAATCAAGGGAACAAAGATAGAATCATTAAATGATCATTTATCTTTTGATGGTTTTTTAGGATTTTCCATTTAAAAATATATAGTTTATTAGGCTTGTGGATGCAAAATAGGACCGATTAAGCCATAAAGAAGCATAAATAAAGCAAGGCAGGCCCAAAAAAGTGTGAAAATGCAAGGGTATGCATTTTACTACACGACATTTATCCCCCAGTTTAGTGAGAGGATGAGCTTGCTTCAAACTCACACTAAAGTAGCCAACCACACAATCAAGAGAGGTTCAAATCTACCAATATTCGAGAGATAGGATGAAAATTATCAAGAGGGGTGAGAAATCCCCCAAGGTTAGAATCTTATGACAAACCAACATAGGCACAAAGGAACACACATGCAGATGATATATGAAGCTATAATTAGATCACTAACATACACCATCAAGTATAGAAAAGGAAATCAAGAAAAAGGAAAAAGGAAAATGCCATGGATCAAGCTTCGATTGGCCATCCAACACACTGTGGACTTGGTCTAGGGTGTTTGTCCAAAAAATTTTACAAGTGGAAAGCATTGTCCACTATGCAAACAAAATGCATGCTCACAAGAGCTAGTGGGAGCTAGTTGTACACTACGTGAGCCCTAGGAAGTCCATATCAACATCATACCCCCATGACTATAATAAGAACAAAAATAAAATGCACGCTCACAAGGGCTAGTGAAGCTAGTTTTTCACTAGGTGAACTCCAGGGGAGCATGTCAAATCCATACCTCCATGACTTTAATAAGGTACAAAAATGCATCGCAATAAGAAAAATGGATGTTTAAAGGGATTTTGATTAGTTCATGCAAGGTCATAATCTTAGGGGTCATTTTGGTTAGCATCTCCAAAAGAGGATAAATACAAGGTCTCATTCTGGGAACATCATACCCAATTTTTCCAAGAAAGGAAAAGTGCAAGGTCTTATCTTGTTTCCAAGATAGGACAAGTACATAGTCTCATCTTAGGGAACATTGTGCCTAATGTATCCAAGAGAGGGATAGTAAATATCACACTCTAGGAGGAATTCAAACCAAATGACAACACCAAGAGAAGGACACATCATAGTAATAGGTAAAATCACACAATGAAACATGAGTTTTGATGTGTGCCCCCACTTTAAAGTGGTTGATAACACCATTTTTGTGAGAGATTTCTTTAAAGTAGAAGAAGATATGAGACCTTATTTGGAAATCCTTATTCCAAGTCATGTTTCCAATAAGCTACATCATGCAAAAGGGAATGCCCCAAAAAGATAGTATGTCACATGCAAGCCAACTTAAGGCATGCCATCATCCCAAGCTTGCTCTTATATGTACATGAAAGGTGGTCAACTAGCCAAAAGAGACAACGACAAGTGGCATATGAGGACAAGGCTACCTAGCCCCCGCTTAGTGTAGGAAAAGGGTGAGCTGAATAGGATGAAAATGAGAATCAGTTTGAGTAATTAGGTGCTTCAATACAAGGAAGAGCACCACACTCCTTGAGAGGTTGAGTTTTGTTACTTAAGCCTTACATTCATTAGTATCGTGACTATGAACTCTATGATATGAAAAAAATGAAGTCTTGTAATAAAATTTCTTTCGTGTTCTTGGAGAGAGAGAGAGATTAGACAATCTTGTAGGACTCTCATCAAGATACTCTCTTGGTCAAAAGTTGAGGATTTTTCTTTATTTTGTGACTTTCTTAGCACAAGGTTTCATACCTACACACGACTCTTTAGATTGTGAGATTTTGTTCTCTCCTTTACTGGAGGGTTTAAAATCTAATGAATTAAAATCATAAGTGTTTTGTGTGATGACATTAATGTTAAGCAAGGACTTCTCTATTTTTTTTGTTTCTGGAGAAGGATAAAAACCACTAGTGTCTATCAGCTCAGGATGCACTACTATTAAATTCGGCTTAGAAGGATGTTTTGTGATAGTGTTGATATCAAGTGAAGGATTATTTGTTTCTTTCGAGGGGCAATAACCAAGACCACTAGTCTTTTCTTGCATGTGCAGCTCTATGGGGACATGAATACCTTGTTCTCTAGCACCACATACTTTTCCATTGTAACCAAGTTGTTTGATAAGTATGTAAATTTTTCCATAAATATTTTTCATTTCTTTTGGATTCGATGGTTGCTCATGGTTAAGTTCATCAAAGTTTGTTGTGTAATTTGTTGTCTCTTTTTATAAAGTGGTTGAGGTGGATGCTTTCAAAGGTACATCCGAATTTCGTGTTTGTATTCTCCCATGAATGTATGTTTGAAATCTAAGGAACCCCAATCATCTTCTAATAGATTTGTGACTTATTCAATGTATTTTTCTATCTTTCTATTGAATGGGCTCTACTTGTATAGTTGATGTTAATGTTTTCAAGGGGTTGTATTTGTTTTTCTCGAGTTGTAAGACACTATGAGGCTCATTATCAACATCCAATGTGTACACTTTTTTGTTGTAGACATAGTTCATTTTACAATGAAGTGTAGAAGGCAACACATGCATCTCATCAATCCATGGCCTTCCCAAAAGAAGATTATAGGAAAGATCATGAGGCATAACATGAATAGGGGTTTGTAAAGGATCCTTTCCAACCATAATAGGAAAGTGATCACTCCAGGTGATTTATTTCCCACATTATCAAATCCCTTAATAGATAAAGAGTCAAGTTGAATTTTTGATTTATCAACACCAAGTTTATCCAAAAGGCTTGCACTACACACATTTAAGGCTGAGCCATTGTCAACAAGAGTTCACTTTATCCCTTTGGTATTGTATTGAGCTATGATCATGAAATCGTCATTTTTTTTTCACTTCCAAATCAGGAAGCTCACTTTGGTGGAAAACAATATCAACATTCATTCCTTGTATCAAGGCTGCTATGTCATTTGGTTGCACATTAGAAGGGATAGGAACTTGTAAGGAATTTTGAAGCATAGAATGATAGTTAGGTGAATTCTGAATCAGGTCCTAGAGTGATATATTTGTAGGAGTGTTCCTAAGTTGTTCAAAAAGATCATACTCCTCATTATGTGAAGTTAGATGGGGAGCACTAGGAAAAATAGGATTAGGCAATGGTAGGGATGTTGAAGGTGTTTGTATTGGTTGTGGTTTGTTCCTGGTGTTGTATGTATGAGCAATGGTATTATAACTTAGTTGATGTGAAACATTATTCTTAGGTGGTTCAAGGATAAGGACAGGTTTGTTTTGAACTTGTGGTTTTTGAGAGGGTGGATAAATGACAAGTTTAGGCTTGGGAGAGTACTCCAAGGGGTATCTAATGTTTATAACCTCAGAAGAATTATCCTTATTTTCATGGTCTCTTAGTGAAGAGGATTCTAATATTATTTCATCATATTCATCTAAGGAATTACTATTGTCAATTTTTTCATTGTCTTGCACCATGATATCTTCCAAAGGGGGAGAGTTTTTAGGAGAACTACAAACTAAATGTTCATGACATTAAAAGGTCAGTTCTCTATCAATGACTTCATTGCATGCAAGGGAGTTATAAATGGTTGGAATTTCTTGTTCAATAAGGTTTTCCCTAGGGGAAGAGGAACTCTTAAGATTCTCATCAATCATAGTATTGTCTTCACAACTAGAAGAGGAATATATGTGATTGTCATGTTTATCTATATTTTCATCCTATTTAACTAGGACATGTTCTCATAAGCAAGGGATGAATGGAGGCTAGGTAAGGTGATGTTTAGGAATTTTTCTATGATCTCATTCTCTTGTGCCATAATATCTTTCCAAGGGGGATGAGGACAAGAACAAGAAAGACCTTTGTGATTATCAATGATTGTATCTTCTTTCACCAAGATACCTTTTTCTCTAAAAGGAGAGGTATCGAGAGAAGAACAATTATGATCATCATGATTGTTTATGCCTGCAACATCTTCTATCACATGATTCCCAAAAATAGGACATAAGAGGGGGTGTAGGTTTAAGTCAAGCATGACCATTTTCCCTCTCTTGTGCTAAGAGACTCTCATAACTACCTAGAATGCATTGAATGGATGACTAACATGCTTATAGACTAACTTTTTCTTTGAAAATATGGAAAGGATAGATACTAACATTTTTGAATAGTAATCTATGCGAACTCAAAATGCAACGTAAAGGCCCAAAATGGAATGTATACATGCAATTTTCAGATTTCAAACAAGGTAATTTTTTTATTATAATATGCAATGATCTGAAGGATTCAATGTTGTAAATGCAAATTTGGAATTGAGCAATGCATGAAATCAAGCACTTTACGATAAATTTAGTAAAATGCATGAAACAAAAAGTCAACCCACTGAAACCGGTAACCAATGTCAACAAACAAAGGCATAGAAAAGAATATTTAAACCCTAGAAACTGTAGCTTCAAACTCAACATGAACTAAGATGCTAGTAAGGGAATCTTGATCCTACTAAAGGAATTTGAAGGTTCAAGAAATTGGAATAAGAATGAAATCAACTCAAATAGGATTCTAAGCAAGAAACCCTAAGAGGGACTAAGATGCTAGGAAGGGTTTTTTTGTCCTTGTGGAGATTTTTGTTAGAAAAACAACAAATTTTGAGTTGCTAACAGTGTTCCCAGATTTCCTACCCAGGGACTTGATGTTTGGAAATAGAAAATTGTGCAAATGAATGCATGAAAAAGTAACTAGTGACAAGCAATTGGATGCAAAAGTGAGTGTAATTTTTGAAAATTTGAATTTAATAATAATGTTCCTAAATGCAATTAAGATGAGTAACAATGCACTTTTTTAGTTTTTCAATGAGATGAAATGATGCAAGGAAAAAAATGCAACCTATATGCACTTTCACTAATGCAAATATGAGAAACCCTAAATGCAATTTCACTAAATATGAGAAACCCTAGATGCAATTTCACTAATGAAAGATGCAATACAGGAATGAATGCAACCTAGATCTAGGAATATAATGGACTCCAAATCAGAAAATGAATGCTCAAAAGAGTTGGGTTCACCAAAATGAACAATAGGAAAATGTGGTGCTTTATAACCTAGTTCATAGAACACCACTATTCTCCTATTATCATTCAATAATGTCCTAGGA